>BDDA01000002.1:86280-100134 GCA_001662385.1 Chlamydomonas asymmetrica | reverse complement strand
GGGGCAGCCCCCATGCTTTGGGGGAAGCAAGCATCCCTACCAACCTATGATGAGGATGCACAGACGAATAGGTGATGGCTGCGGCGGCAGCGGCATGGAGTGTTGCCAGCATGCTTTTGTGACCAAAGGCAGGTGTGCATGGCTTGACCGAAGTGCTGAACCAGCCTGACCTGCAGGGCAGTGGCTGCCAATCAGGCAATCAAAGCCGACACTGCACACGCCTGCAACCTTGAAGGCCGTTGCTGGCAATGCACTGCACCCAGCTGTGCAGGCTAAAACCGTTAAAACACCACACAGCAGACTGGGAAGGGCTGGCCAAACCACATTGAAAATGGCGTCGGGCCTGCAGCTGGGTGCAGGAGGTGAGGGAGGACATGCGCAAATCGTAATGCCAGGCAACTCCGTGCCATGCACAAAGATTTGATTGTACCCAGATTGTGCCTAATGGCGTCGGGCCTGCAGCTGGGTGCAGGAGGTGAGCGAGGACATGCGCAAATCGTAATGCCAGGCAACTCCGTGCCATGCAAGATTTGATTGTACCCAGATTGTGCCTGAGTCCTTGGATTTTAAGTTCTGCACACAGTGCATGCATGGAGTTCAAACCGTTGCTTTACGCGAGCCCGCCAGGTCAGCTCAGACACCTAGCTCGCCATCGTCAGATGCAGTCTCTATCCTTACGCATGCGCACATACGGTACACACTGCACGGCCCCTCAAGAATCACACTGCGCAGCTCCATGCGCACCTCTTTCTGACACAACACCGCCTTCAGTGCTGGCATGCGCGGCACAGTATTTAGCATGGCTACGCTGCCAAGTCTCTCGATGTCATACACAACGGGGAACGTAAATTGCAATCCAAAGCATGGTTGTACCCAGCACAGGTTGGTGCAGGCACGCGTCAGGGCAGTGCCGGTCGCAAACGCGACGGCAGACCGCACACTCGTGTGACAGGAAAGCAGCGAGCAGGGCGGTCAAGCAGGCAGAACGACAATCGCGTCGCCCCCTGGCGCACGCCCCCAAAAGATGAACGACGAAATGGTAGTACACGCCGTAGACTGTAGTAAACCCTAACATGCATATCAGCATACTGGCCCCTCCTCCTACTAGTACAACTCATGACCTGTTTCACCTTGCGTGCTCTGAGATGCTGCCTGATCAAAGCACGCTGAAGTTTCAAGCCACCGCACGCCTGCGTGGAGCCTCACACGCTGTGCACCAGGCGACAAAGACAGGTAGGGACCCGGATGATGATTGCCAACAATTGGCAACATAGACGCAGACATGGAACCGCTTCTCGATCACCTCTGTAACCGTAGCGGAGGGTGTATCGTAGCCAAGCCAAGTCTTGACGGAGTCACCGCACAGCACCAACCATGCTGTGAAATTGCTGGCACGCGCAACGCCAGCATGCTAGGCGCATTCCCGGCGCATTCCTCCGACGATGTGCAACGCCGCAGTGCACCCGACGAGATGCCATCTACAGGCCAGGTCGAGGGTTGGTGGAGGCGTCCTGCAGTAATGAAGCAAATGATGAAATGAGATGGCAATCTGGATGGCAATCAAGCATGGACTATCCACATTATGTATTTGCTTGGTACATAAGAGTACGTGCAATTGTACAGGGGGTGGTTTCTACTCATCTCAGGAGATGATTTGCTCGGCCGCTCAACCACACCTGCAAACGGCCCCGAGCCCTGCCACCATGCCTGATGAAAGCACCTGCCTTGTCTTGTATTCCTGTGAAGCCGCTACATCTACCGCATGATTCACAATCCTCACCTCAAACGGGTCGTACGTCGTCACCACGGCAAGCGAGCCGCAACGCATGCACGGGCGCTTTGCCTGACCCTCGCCCTCGGCCTCCGGTGCATCTGCAGTTGCTGCTGCTGCTACTGCAGTCGCTGTTAGTACTGCCGACGCGCAGAGGGAGGAGACTTCGGTGATGCAGCGCTTTCCAGTTGGCGGTGCTGTAGTGCGCATGCGCGTGGCGCCCTCATCCTCCTGGAACAGGACAGAAAACGGTGCCATGTGCACAGTTACCGTGTGCACAGTTACCTTGTGCACTCATACGGCGGTCACCAGCAAGCACGCACGGCAATGCTGCAGCCCTGGGTGAAGGTGACCAATGCCATGCCCCCCTGAGAACACCCAGCCGCAGCCAAGCCCGACAAAAACGTACCGCAGCGCGGTCGCCCTGGTCTGAGGCGATGCCGTCCAGGGCAAGCACAGGAGCAAGACGTCTCTTGACAGCAGCCAAGTTACGCTGGGCAACAGCCACGTCCTTCAGCGCAGCAGCGGCCCACTCCTCAGCAAGAGCAGCCCGCTCCTCAGCAGCAGCCACCTCCTGCTTTGCAGCCATGATGGCGGCGGAGACTGCGTCAGCAGGCGAGCGCATGGCATCGTTTCCACCCACACTCGCGGCAGCACCATGTGCGGGTGTACTGTAAATGTCAGCCTGTGCCATGGCTGTTGCGTCGTGTGCTCGCTGGACCTGCAAACAGCAGGACAGGCCAGAACAGGTCAGCAAAGACAGACCTGCAGTACAGTCAGCAGGGAAAAAGACCTGCGGTACAGGTCAGTGAGAAGTAAGACATCGCAGTGCAGTTACAGAACTTGTGTGCATTGGTATATCACAATGCAGCAAGGTGAACAATAGCTTTGGTTGGCACATTCAAATGCGTTTGCCTGGGTTACAAGCTTAACCCAGGACTCCCGCACCATACCAATGATGATGCGGGAGGGAAAGCAAGGGCGACGCCACGCCACAAGTCTACATGCAAGGTGCATGGGGCCAGCCAGTCAGCAGACAGGATAATTGCACCCGCTGCGTTGAAAACAACAGCCGGTTGCTCTGGCGCACCTCAGCCTGCGATGCTGCCGGCTGCAGCTTGGCCGCAGCGCCAACGTAAAGCGGCAGGCCAGCACCGCCCGCCGCAGCGCCACCGTCAAGCGCCAGGCCAGCAACTCCGTGTGTGGGTGCAGTGTGGATGTGGCCCTGCAAGACGGGCGCTCCATTGTACGACCCGACCTGCAAACAGCAGGACAGGCCCGCACAGGTCAGTCATGGCGAAGACATGCAAAGCAGATTTAGGGATTGGGGTGCACCATTTTCGAGACGGGGGCTTTTCAGAGAACAGCCGCCCATCCACAGGTGGACGTCAATGTAAGCAGGATCAGCCAAGCACAGGGGCCTAATTCCAACAGCGCGGCTAGCGCAGCTCAGCCAGTCCCCGTGTATGCAGGCAGGCAGGCAGGCAGGCAGGCAGGCAGGCAGGCAGGCAGGCATCCCAGTCTTGAGGCGGAATTCACACACGGGCCCGTTTAGCTGTCACCACCCAAAACGCACCAAGACGTGTTCGCGCTGGGTTGAGGCGGCAACGCCTGTGCCCTCCTGGGCAATCACAGCCTCCTCCTCCTCCTCCTCCTCCTCAGCAGCCTCCTCCTCACCCTCCTCCTCCTCCTCAGCCTCCTCCTCCTCAGCCTCCTCCTCCTCAGCAGCAGCAGCAGCCTCCTCCTCCTCCACAGCCTCCTCAGCAGCGGCCTGCTCCTCCGGCTCATCCAGTTCCAGCCATGCCTGCATTCCACAGCACGGCATGCGTGCGGGCATGAGCGCAGCCGCACGATGCGTATGTGTGCATTTGGCATGGCCGTGCGAGCGGTCACAGCGGCAGCGCGACAAACGCTTCATCGCCAGGGCAGGCGTCATGTACCTGCTCGCTCGGGTGCTGGGCGTGCTCAAACGCCGACTTGATAGCCGGGTGGTCGGCGTTGATGATAGGTACGGTCTCCTGCTCGGCCTGTGGGCAGAAAGAGCGAGTCCTTTGCCCGGCCAGAGATGTATTTGGAGGGTAACTGCCAACGGCAAACGGTGTACACACACCTGTCAGGGTCGGAGCAGGCCTGGCGGCGGTGCCAGCTGCAACTAGCATACCACGTCCTGATACATCAACACGGCCGCTGAAGCTGCAGGCATGTGATCAGCGAGCCAGCTGGATGCGGGGCGCTGGGCGAGAAGGCCGCGGCTCACTACCGTCACGCTATCGCTCATGCACGTGCACATTCACTCGTTTGCTGTGATGCACTTGGCGGATGCACTTACCGCGTCAGCCATGTCACTGAAGCCCGGCTCAGCGCGGCGCATCCACTGGACGCACTTGTCGACGCTCCATTGGGGGGATTTGCTCATGTGTGCCTTGTTGTTGCCGTTTGGCCGCGTGCCGCCGTGGAGCTCCAGCAGGCTGGTGATTTCTGTCCGCAGGGCGTCGGTCAGCCTGCAGTGGCAAGCACGGCACGAAGGCAGCACGGCACGGGCCGTGGTTGCAGCAAGCCAGCGCGCCATGGGCTCGACCATGCACGTGCAGGACAGTACAACAACACGGATCAACTCCACATGTCACCAGGCAGTATGCAGGCAAGAGTCCCTTGAGTTTTCCATGGTTTTAGATGCAGATCCATGCGCTCCTGTGTAGCTACTACACATGTGTGCCCTGCTCCAAGCTGCTGCTGGTCCAGCTCAATGTTGTCTTCTTGAGTGCTCAAGAACGCAGGGCGAATAACATAGCCAAGGCTGCTTGATGTGCATGTACACATGCTGACTTGCTACCCCAGCCAGGTTCGGTTTGCGGGTGTGCAGGGCCAGGCGGAAGCTCTGGGGCGCACCAGGGGGCCTCAGAGCTCTTCAGGCACTCGAGCAGCACATACAGGCGGCTGCAGATCTTGACCAGTAAGTCCCGGAAGCTCTTGCTGGCCACTGCAGGCTGTGCCTCCGCACGCGCGTCAGCCAGCGCTTCTACCATGTCTGTAGGAATCTTCGTCCTGGTGCCCGGAAACACTGCATAGACCAAGCCCTGCGATGTCAACGCACAGGCCAGCGACATGGTCATAAGCACAACCAAGTCCAATCATGCAAGCACACAAAGTCCACGCTATAGACAGGGACTGATAACAATAATAGAGGCACCTCATGGTGCGTACTCTGCTCAACCGGCGCTGTTGGTATACTTTAATACTTGGGTGAATGCCAGGGCACCAATGCCAGGCATTCACACACACAACAAGCCACGCCGCTGCCATGAAGTAATAACGGTTGGCACGACGGCGCTACACACTAGTTGCACCATGCAACCTCACCCAGAGCCAGGCCAGCGCAGCTCACCTGGTACACATCAGGCGAGCGGCAGACCAGGGACAGCAGCGATGTGAGCAGCTGCTGCGCCAGGCTCTCGGTGTCGGTGTATTTACCATGGTTGTACGCAGCTCCCAGCATCGATCGCAGCAGCAGCACCTCCACCCGGTCTCCAAGGGCCTGAAGATCATCGCTTAGGCACTGCAGATCGCCATCCTGAAACACTTTTTCCGCTTCAGCGCTGGCCACATCTACCGCTTTGACCGCCTTGGCCGTTGATTTGGGGTTCTTGGACGCCCTGCGGTTGCCATTCTGTGTCCGGCGAGCGGCGGCGGCGACGGCAGCAGACGGCGGTGGTGATGATGGGCCCCCCACGCCAGCGTGTGCAGCGGTCCTGCCACTTGCGTGGTCGCTCCCTGCACAAAGGGTGCAGCACAGGCGTGTAGGGTAGGTGTGGCGCGCTAACTCTCACTGCACATGCATTGCGCACGCAGCGCAAGCTCACGCCACTGAGATGCACAGTCAGTCACACGCGCAATCCACAGCTTCGCATGCCGCGCGCTTCAAGCCGCACGCAGGGCTGCGCATGCCTTGATGTTGAGCAAAGCGCTCAAGCAAGCATGGCCGCATGCGTGTGGAAACAGCTGGTTTACACGATTGCGGAGAGTTTGCATGCTGCAGCAGCATGCGAGCATTCTGACCTGATGCCATTGCAGTTGTGCCGACGTGCTCCGAGCCGAGGTTCCAAAGGTCGAGGTCCTCAGAGTCAGAGTCCAAGTCCCCAAGGTTGAAGCCCGGCATGTCCAGGTTCTCAAGGCAGAGCTCCCGAATGTTTATTTCCTCACGGTCACCCCCCTCAAACTCAGGGACCCTTCTGGCACCGCCAGGGGCAGTCTCGCGGGAACTGTCAGCGCCAGGGGCGGTCTTGCCAGAAATGTCACCGCCAGCAGAGGGGAGACCGCCGGAAGTGTCACCGCCAGGGGCGAGACCGCCGGCGTTCGAGCTGCCGGCACCGCCGCGCGCCACGGCGTCCCTGACTGCAGCCAGGTGTGCACCACGCGGTGTAATGCTTCATGACCATGCACACACTGAGTCAAGTGATGGGCCTATGTTTCCGCGTTATGTTGTTATGGCGATGCACATTGGGCTGGTAAACGGGATGGCGGTTGGTTTTTTGTGTATCAGTGACTCAGTGTGTGTACACATTGCATGCTGTGCAACTACCTCATCAGTGCGGACGCGGTGCATCCAGAGGGATGCAGGCAGATGCGTGTACTGCACACATGCATGCAAGCCATGCATCCACGGTAACCAGGCCACAGCATACCGTACGTGTGTAACACACACACGTGTATTGCACATGGCATGCGAGGAGATCGGATGCCCACCAATGCCTCCCCCCCCCCCAATTTAGCTTGGGCCCGCGTGCTGCTCAGTGCTCTCTCACTTCGGTAACAATAATCACCCGCACTTCACTACCTGCCCAACGCCTGATGCTACTCCCCTACTCACGTCTTTGGGCCGCCGCTCCACAGAAGACCGTGCCATGGATGCAGCCCGAGTAGGGGAAAGGCTGGGCCGCAGGGTCGTAGCCGATCACAACACCGCCTCTCAGAACACCGCCCACGGCGTGCGCATCGTTGGCATATATGACGCAGCAGCGTGAG
This sequence comes from Chlamydomonas asymmetrica, assembly GCA_001662385.1. Lineage (NCBI taxonomy): Eukaryota > Viridiplantae > Chlorophyta > Chlorophyceae > Chlamydomonadales > Chlamydomonadaceae > Chlamydomonas > Chlamydomonas asymmetrica. The sequence continues at coordinate 93,341 of BDDA01000002.1, read as the reverse complement.
GCAGGGTAGGACGGGTGGGTGTCCAGGTTAAAGACCGTGGCGTTGACAGCATGTAGCCTGCGGATGCCTGCACTGCTGGCGTGGGTTGCGTTGCATGCAGGGCGAAGGAGCAGGATGGGGCCCGGCAGGCGCAAACCCCAGGCCAGCAGCTCTAGCAGTGCAATCGCCGTGGGGGTGGTTGTCCCAAGCGCACCAAAGTGGTCCGCCTGACTGACACGCCCCACCTCCACCGCATCCATCACGAGCAGGACGTGAGGGAGCATGTCTTGCAGGTGGCGCAGCTTTGCCTCAAGCGCGGCGTTGCCCTCCGCACTTGCTGCCGCGAGGAAGGCCTGCAGCTGATGCGCGCCCCGGCCCCGGAGGTATACACGGAGGCTGTTCAGCAAAGCTCGCCCCGTGTTGTCGCCAGCGGCCTCCTGCAGCACCGCCACAGCGTTCTGCGCACAGCACGCGGGGCATACATCGGGGAGGGGCAGCAGGCAGCCACACGCGTGGTTCAGGGAAAGTAGGTAGGGGTATCAATTGCACGCATGCAGCACTGGTTGCTCACATACCTACCCAGCAGTCATCCACCATGCTGCCACCCCTTCCATGCCTACGGTATGCAATCCCACTTCGCAGGGCATTCCGCCGGCCACGGCATGGCGCATGCGTGCCATGCGGTTTGGTTTCAAGCATGCCATTTCTGCCCTCCTCCTGTGCCTGCCCACACCTGGCTTGGGCAGGTACAACTCAGCCTATACGCACACATACACATACGCACACACACAAGTTAGCACCAGGGTCTGGCTTCAAGCTGATTCTCTGCCCCACCCTGCACGGGCTTGCTTAGCCTGACATACACGAGCTGCTGCAGCATACTGGCTCAAGCTGCGCACTTCACAACAACCTCACCTGGCTGATGTTGTTGAACCTGTCAGGCTTGGCGAGCACGCTCTGGAGAAGGGCCCATATTAGCTTGAGACAAGGGGGCCCGTCAGCGCTGAACGGCGTTGCGTTGGGCAGCTCGATCATCCGCTGCATAATCAGCGCATTGGCAGCCTCTGGTGTTGGGGCAGTGCAACCGCTTCGAAGTGCCTTGGCCATGGCTTGCTCAAACTCCCTGCTGTTCTGCACAACATATATCCACAACGCAACGTGGCACACGTACGTTGCGGTCAACAAAGAGGGGCGACGGTGCAAGCGTAATCAGACCTTCAGCTGCATGTTCTCAGTATTCCAGGGTTAGCTTGCAGCTGGGACCTCTGAGCAACGCAGCATGGAACGCCTGTGCTGAGTTGGCACGCGCAAGCAGCCACTGAGGACTGCCTGCTTGCGCGCAACGTATTCAGTAAAGACGACCTCCACTGTATACACGGCAAGGTACGAAAAGCAGTGTGGCAAGCGCCCAACAGCTTGCGTGAAGTGCGCCAGTTCCTCACCAGCGCTTTCAGCTGCGCGTCCTGGGAAAGGCCTGGACGGCCTATAAGCTCCACCAGCGGCTCTGCTGGCATCATCAAAGGCTCCGGGCTACTTTGAACGTGGTCCTGTGGGAAGCCTAGGGTCTGATCTACTATACAGTCTGGCAAAATGTTCTCGAGGTGCACCAGGGTTTGCTGCCACGTACAACGTCCCTGCCTGGTCACTGTCAGAAGGTCCCAAGGTTGCGTGTTCAGCAAACTTCTAGCTTTGGAGACCAGGAATTGGCCTTGGGTACAAAGGCCTGTGGCGAGCCACCTGCAGTTCATCGCCCCACGCACCGAGGTCAGATTTGAGCACTTGGGCACCTGTGAGAGACTGCACTCAAGCGGGTACCGGTATGGAAGAACGCACAGCCTTGCAAGCAGCACCATGAACACGGGCAAGCAGATGCAACGACTACGCGACTGCACTGAACGGCAGAGGACACCTTCCTCGGCCTGAACACACACCTTTGCAACCAAACAGCACCTGCACCTACCTCGCGCGCGCGCCGTATGAAGCAGGCACCCCACGCCGGCTCGCTGCTTACGTCCACTCCACTTGTCGGTGCACGTGTGGCAATGCCGCGGTAACTCTCCGAGAGCGTCGCAAACTCGCAACCCCAAAACGAACTGGGTACACAAAAGCAGTGCCCTCCTGCCTGCCGAGGAAAGGCGAAACCCTGAATCGACCGGGGCGTTGGTGGAGGAGAGCACCGCGGCACAAAGATGATGTGTTTGAGTGGACAATGACCATCCCTGTGATTCTTATTTGTCTGAGGCATGCGCGAGTCTCTTGTGGGGTATTTTTCTCCTTGACCGAATGACACACAGTCTCAAGGTCCAAGTCCACAAACCATCCACAAAGGGAGCGCCACCGCATATCCTGCAGTATCCCCAACGACGCCATTATTCATTGAGGCTAAGACGGGGCTGTTAAAGCAGGTTTTGCAAGGTGGTGTCAAGACAGGACTGTTTACTGGGCGGAAGCTACCGCTGACCGGCTGTATTGCAGGCTGCAAATACTCACGATTACTGTACAAGAGTTTTCAGCGCTTCAGAAGCTGGCTAAGCACGTCTATGCCACGCCACTGACTCCTTCGTGCGTTTGAGGAAATGAACGCGCCTTTACGCAATCTTTGCGCAGCCCTTCGCCTTGCGTTGTTTCCGTGCCTTTCATAAACTGCACACAACCTGAACAAGCCCTGCACGTCTTACCACGCCTGAAATCATAGTCCAAGCCAAACAACCGTTGTCCGCAGGCTGCAGCTTGACCAGTGCATAGATACAGGGCCAGGTCAGCAATGCTGAGCTGGGCAAGAACCAAAAGAGTTGTTGGAACACAGCAGAGACAGGCATTGTACAAGGAAATTCTTTCATCACGTATTGGGGTTGTACGTACTGGATTGCAAGTGCCTCAGCAGCAGCAGCTTACCATCCATGGGCAAATCCCAACGGCTCGCTGCACTCTTGCCTTCCAAAGTCTCACCAAGCAAAGACCTCGCCCAAAGCTCACCAATATTCTGAAGAAGTATACCGTAGATTGTAGCTGGAGCTTACAAAGCATCGCCGGTTGAGAAATGAAGTGTTACCCATGGCATGCCAAGGCCTTCAAACACAACGTGCGTTGGGCGTGCTGCCCTCCCTCCCCTGCTTGCTCTCCTGCCCTCCCCCAGCCTGCATCAAGGACAGGCCCCTGCGCTCCACATAGCATGCAACCTGTCGTCACTGTCAGAGGCAAGGTCCAGATGATTGGCTGTGTGCAGTCGTGCCCCGGTGGAAACGTGCTTGCAGCTTTGAGGGAGGCGTCGAGCAAATGCAGCCCTGTGTAGCCAGGAGGCAGCATTTTGGTTGCCGTTGTCTGAGCAGCGCCGTATCACGTGTGAGTACAAGCAGGGCATCTGTCCCCGGCTCCCCCCAACACACGCTTTTGGGTTCCCAACCCCAGTTCCCACCCCCATCCCGTCTCGCTACACGCAGAGTGAATATGCAAGGTGCAACTACTGCATGGCAGCCCAAGACGTGCTGCCTCAGGGCAGGCATGGGGCCGTACAGTTCGTGTTTTCACTACGGTACGCGAGGGTGGTGACGATGGCAAAAATCCGGCATGGGAAATCTGTGTAACGCTTGAAGCCATGCTAACGTGCGCATGCACGACATGAAACCACTGCCGATCATACAGGATGCTGCCGGGGCCTTGACTGCACACACAGCGAACACACCCACCCTTAACTGTGGTGGTGAGGACGCCACAGCCAGCAGCGCTGCACACGAGCAAGAACTGTTGCAGCGCACAACAACTGCGTGCAGTACAGTCTCACGCCTCACTCCTCAGCGTGCACATGAGTACATAATGCGCCTGTCTTGACCCCCAGAGGGAGGCTAGACCACCTTCCTGGCTGTTAGGGTGATTCGCCTCATCGTCTGTGCTACGCGTCATCCCTCCCTCCCTGTACCCTGAGCAATCAAGATGGGCGGTTGGTGCGCGGGAGGCAGCGCACTCGCTACGCTCACGGGTCCCGGCCGATGCACAGCGTCTCGCCCTGAACACTCGCGCATGCACCACGCTGCATCATGCCACGCTGCATCGTGTCTCACTGCCAACCCCGCCCTGATCGCTGCCACGGGCACCCGACAAGCTGTTTGCCTCTTTCATTGCGCTGCGCAGTACAGCAGCACAGGAACGGTTCAGCCATTCAGCACATGACAGCTTGTAGGTGGAGCGTGGCACTGTAACAGGAATGGATTGTCATGCACGCACGGGGCTGGCTCATACTGGCCGTGTACAGGCCAGGTTCAGGAGCGCAAGAATGGGGTGGGAAAAGGTGCACGCCCAGGCCTGCCATTAATAGAGCAATCACAGCTGCCGAGGTATGGTGCGGCACCTCTACTAGGTGAATGGGAAAAGACGTGCAAGGGTGCCAACAGTTTGGTGATTGCTTGGGCGGGGGGCTGAGTTCTGGGGATGTGGTTGCAGGAGGGCGAGGCACGCAACTGTGGAGGGTGGGAGAATGGGGGCAGGCAGGCATTGATGGTATGCAGGTAATGCAGTGCATGAGTGAATACGGTACAACCTGCCCTGGGCGTGACACGCACGTTGGTATGCGGAGAACCCACATACATCAACAGGCGCAACACAACGTCCGTGTACAGTGTACAGTGCGTATAGGAAAAATGATTAAATAACCGCAGTCGAAAACGCCCGCCTTCAAAAGGAGTTTCGTTGGTCGGCTCGTGTGCATAACGGTGGAAGAGCTGCGCTACACGCACAACGCAGTGCTAGCTTATGGTGTGCGTACGTATGAAACCAAAGCTGCGAGCAAGTTCGATTTGGTACTGGGCTGCCCGAGCGGACTGTGTGTCACCTCTGGTACCGCACACCCAGGCATCCACACGAGCCCCTGAGCCCCGCGTGCATGTGTATTGCACGCGTAAGCTGATGCACGGCAACAAAAACAAGTGAAACCCCATGGTACAAGGAACAGTATGGCAGAAAACAGGTTGGTGCCTGCCCATACCTTGATCATAACATCTCTGAATACTAAACCAAATGATGTGCGTACGCAGAGAACGTGCGTGTGTTGCACCACGCTCAAGCATCAGGCTTACACCTGAATTCTTACTAGATTTATACAGGCAGCATTTTGCTGCACACCACGTATCAGACGACCTGGCTGGCGGGGTCATCAGATGCCGTGTCTTGTGCAGTGAAGCGCTGCATGCGCTGCGCCGTGGGTCCAGGCAAGGTCTTGCCTGGGCCCACACAGTCGTGAGGTACAGGCTATGCGGGCTCGCTTGCCCATTTGGGCAGGAGCGTGTTGAGCGGGACGCTCAGTGGCCCGGGACGCCCTCCCACACTTTGCCGTAGCATGGCGTTCCCAGCTTGGCGAAGTGTTCGTGAGGGTCCTTCTTGTATTTGGTGATGAGTTCCCCGCACAGCCAGCACCTGGAAAGAAAGCAGGCACAGAGCACGTCACAATGGTTGGCATGCTTCTGCTGCTCATGCAAACAAATCCTGCGTGTACTGCCTCCTAGGCGCCAGCCCTCAACTTCTAGTATCACCAGCAGGCCGCAGGTGCAAGCAACAACAACCCATTTTGCATCATCCAATTGCTGCCGTCTGCCGAGCGTACCCACCAGTGGACCTTGCAGAGCTTGCAGTTGATGCAGTTGCACTGCTGCTCGTGCTCCTTGACCGCCGCGTGCTTGCACTTGGGGCAGCGCTTGGAGCCCATTTCCTTCCACAGCTTCTCAAACTCGGTGTCCGCCTGGCCGTTGGCCGCCTTCCACTCCTGGTAGCGCTCACACGTGGAGTCCTTGTGCCACTCCACGTTGCACGCCGTGCAGTACTCATACCTGTGGAGAGCGTACACGCGGAAAGTTCCTGTGTGCTCGAGTATGTGTGTTGGCGTTTCCCGAAAGTGCGTGCGTATGTATGCGTGTGCGTGCGTGTGTGCATGCGTATGTGTGCATGCGTATGTGTGCGTGCGTATGTGCGCATGTGCATGTGCGAGTGCATGCGCGCGTGAGCGTTGGTGTGGATTGTGAGCTGGGGAAGCAAGTGTAGGGAGAGCATGTTTCCTGTGTACACACAGCCAATTACCCGCAATCAGGGTGGTGCCCCACGTGGTCCCCTGACCAGCTTGAATGCGGCGTCTATATGCGTGTCAATCGGTGATGAAGACTTCCGTGAAGGCGATGCAGTATGTGTGCGTGCGTGCGTGCACGCATGCAAGAGCATCGGTGCCCAACAATGCTCGCTCACCTGCAGCTGGGGCACTGAAAGTGGACTTCGCCCTCCTCCATCTGCACACCCTGCCCGCAGCCGTCCCGAGGGCAGCGCATGAACAGGCCCTGCACCATCGCCCTGTTGGCCTCCGCCCTGAGGTACCTATGAGGCCACAAGCAGTGAGTGCGGGCGCGGGCGCATGAGCAGGGGCATGCAGTGGCAGAAGCGATTGCACAAGCCAAGAACATCAGCAGGCATGCCCTGCAACATCCGCTTTCAGCGATGCTATGCCGGCAGTGTTTTTGTTTCCGCCGGAATGCCGACCTGTGCAGCGAGTTTTTCGTCCTCGCGGAGCTCGCTTTGGTGCTGGTGCCAGGGTCAGTGGAGGAGGAGCGCACATTCTCAACCATGAAGTTCATCAAGAATGAGCTGCGGAACCGGCTGCAGGAGGAGCATTTGACAGCATGCGTGCGCCTCTACACTGACCACAACTTCGACATGCACACATTTCCATTTGCCGAAGCAGCCAGGCGCTGGGATGCAATGTCAGAGCACAAGCGGCGCAAGGAGCAGCGCAAGCATGCTCGCAGTGCCGCACAGGCGGCACAGGCGGCACAGGCGGCATCCGATCCTGAACTAAGTGATTAGCTGAACTTATGTGTATGAATTATGATGTTGAACTGCGAATCGAGCGTCGCGTGTGATTGCTAATACAATGAGCGGCTTGCATGAAGTGCACCTGTGCAAATTGCTAAACCCTATGATTGAGTGCTGAAAAATGACGTTCTGAGCCGTTTGGTGGCCGTTACTGGCGCCGGTGACCGGGCGCCGGAATTTCTGCCACCAGGGACTTGGGCCCGAAGGGCGTCCGCCGGTAAATCAAGCTTTTTTCA
>BDDA01000002.1:75210-85321 GCA_001662385.1 Chlamydomonas asymmetrica | reverse complement strand
CGGGATGTACTCCTGGCGGCACGCCCTCCCCCCCCCGCCCCCCGTTCCCTCGAGCCAAACCAAACTCTTCATCTCTTTACCCCTCAGCCCTTGGCATCCCTGCTATTGCTCACCTTGCCCACTCCTCTTCATCCAACAGCAGCTGCACGTCCTGCTGTATCATTGTGCAGAAGCCGTCATTGCCATCTTGCGTTGCGGCCGTGTCCTGCTGCGCGTTGCTGGGACGCGCCGTGTTGAGGGGGCACTTGGGGCAGGGCTCAGCCTTGCATGTGGGGCAGCATTGCGCAACCTGTCGCAGGCAACGCGCACATGCATGTGTTGCAAAGGCCCCGGTATGCATGCATAGGCTCAGTGAGCCGCCGTGAAGCCCTTAAGCCCGTAAGCCAAAACAACGCTATGGATGAACGTGTGGAGCATGCATACTGCGCATTCACACCTGACAGCGTTGCCCACCTGGCCACCTGCCAATCCTATCGTTTCCAATCTGATTTATCATCCCGTGTCATCAGCGCAACATGAGGATGTGCATCACAAGACTGCAGGCTTGACGCTACAGGTCGTGCACCACACGCACCTGCTGGTTGACGTTGCTCATCACGGTCGCTTTGGCGCAGTCCCTGCAGAAGCGGTGGCTGCAGCAGCTCACCTCAAAGCAATCCTGCGGGTGGGAGTCAAACCGCACACGCAACACACACATCCGCCCATTACCAACAAGCTGGAGCATGGGTCATGGACATCGAACCACGAGGCACGCCCAAGCGACCATGCCGTAGGCAAGCACAGGACCCAGCACTGGCTGTGGCCTGTAGGGCAAGTTATGAGGGGGCATGCAGCGCTTGCTTGCACAGTGCATTCCTGAGCCTTGCTGTGCATGCCACGCTCGGTGCTAAAGCAGCAACACGCATGCGGCCACCACCACTAATGCAATCTTTTTGACTTCCTTTCAGCTTCTGTTCAGCTTGCACAAGCAGCAGCACCCACCTGCAGCGCGCAGTCGCTCATACATATGGGACACGTGAAGGTGTTCTGGGTCAGCTCGTGCGCGATGCGCGCGTCGACCGCTTCCGCAGCCCGGCTCGCTGTTTCTGTGCAGACGGCGAGTCGCGCTCTGCAGTGGGTGACTCGGGCCTGGAGCTGTGTCAGCCTGTGGGTCAAGGAGTGAAACATGCCATTGCAGTTCAAAAAACTTACAAAGGCAGTTCCGTGGGGCAGCCAGCTGGCTGGGTCACAGCATCGCGTTAGTGAAACGCTCAAGCGGGGCAACACAAACAGAGTGACATCCTGCATGCGTCCACTGAAGGTTGTCTGCATTCATGCTTAGGAGTTAGGACACATACTATGCCATGTCTTGCAGTCAATGCTGCATGCATGTGTGGCTAGTGGGACATGCAAGCCTTGGCACGAGCACTACAGCGTGAACACCTACTGCCTGCCTGCATGGATGGATGGACGCATGCAAGCATGCAAGCATGGATGCGACCATTTGTAGCCGCTTTTGCCGTGACCCGAAGCCTTGCTCCAGCCAGAACTTACGAGCGATGTGTGTCTGGCACTAGCTCGCACCACATCGCCTCCTCGGGGCGCCCCTGGTATTGGTCAAGGTCCTGGACGCAAGCTGCTGCCTGGGTCACTGCTGAGGCAACGTTGTGGTCAGCTGCTTGTAGGAGCGTGTCCTGTGCCTCCAGCTGCAGCGCACAAGCAGGTGCATACGTAGTTGATAAATACTTCTTGAGGCACAAACAGCTGCGTCGCAACGCAATCTTTCACTTAGCGATTCATGGTGCAGCGATTCGTTCGTTGGGGCTGGGGGTCACCCGTTAAGCAACCACAAACTCAAGGCGACGCACCCAACACAGCAGGCCACAAACACTGTGTACAACACAGTACATTGCAAGACGCAGTGCATGAAAGGCCGTGCAATTCGCGGACGGTCGTGCAGCGCTCAACCCAAGTGCACCATATCAGCAAGCGCCTTTCCCCACGCATACCTGCTCCAGACGTGATTGGATGTCAGCTCCATTGCGTTGCCATGTGTTGCTGTTCTCCAGGCTTTTCAACAACACCTCTGCTGTTGACACAACTCCAGTGTTGGTGGTCAAGACTGCACGAAAGTCACAAAGCAACCATCAATTCATCGTGCGCACAACACACATTGTGCAGTAAGGCTGAACAACCTGCTAACTGGCAGACCTGAACCTCATGACAGTGTTTCAGGCTGGGTCATGCGGCAGGCAAAGGCTTGTCGAAGCTGGCAGTGGACCAAGCACTGAGGAAAGCGCAAGGCCATGGGCTTGCAACACGCCTCAAAAGCCAGTGGTCGCACGATGACCACAGTGGGCTGCAGGTGCAGTCGCTGTTGACTGAAGGCATATGGCGAGGCAACCAGAAGTGCGCTGCTCACCCTCTTGTAGGTATCCAATGGTGAGTTCGCGTTCGGTATGAACGTGGGAGTAGACCGGAACCACCGGCGGGCCAGGAAGCGGGACCCCTGCGCAAACGTGGGTGTGTGCGATGGGGTTGGGCTTCGGGCAGGAAGGTAAACTCACAGTCGCAAGTTGTATATGGTTAGGTCAGCTGCGGACTTCGGCCGAGGGGCTGGCGTGAGTGCCTCAAGCAGGCCTGTGCACCGCTGCTCACCTGGGGCCGTGAACTGAATATCAGCGTCCGCATCTGGTTTTGAGCAGCAGGAACCCATTGGAGACTGAGAGTGCCTGCCTCAGAAGTCAAGCAGCACGCGCAATGTACTTGCAACCGCTTGGTGTTGGAACAGGTGGCACAAAGCACAGCGCTGAGTGAGGTCAGTAGACAGGCCGAGACGCTTGCAGGAGAATGGTCAGAATGGTGATTTGCTGTGACTCACAGAGTGAGCACTTGGGGATTTCTTCTGGTCTTCCAGGTGGGGAAAAGTCGTACTACGAATTGTGCAAGGCCCTGAAAGTGGCCTAGGGGTGGTCACACCTACCGGTCGAAGACCCTGCACACCCTACTCTGCTTAGTCACTTGGTGCGCACGATAGTAAGGTCGCCCCACTTCTTGTTGTTGTACGCAGCAGCAGGGCTCCAAATACCGCTCGCACACAAAGTGGGGCAGCTGTGACCGTTTCAGGATGTGAGGCGGACTGCAGAGTACAAGTATTCGCAGCAGTCTTTCACAACACCCGTTGATACTTACCCAGGCCCCGTGCGCAAGGCTCAGTCAGCGCCAACCAGCACAGCCCAAATCGGCAAGACGGCATGCGGCAGCAAGGGCATGTGCCAGGTGCCCAGTTTGTGCTCCCTGTGGTGTTAACAATTCCACAGTGTTCTGATCGGGGAAATGCCATGGGTGAGTTTTGAGGCCAATCCACACACTCTGAGCAAGCGCATAATCAACGGACACGCGACAGACAGTTTGCTGTGCGTGTGCAACACCGGTGCTCGCAGCGCCTGCTGTATGCATGCAGTGGGCTGGGCAAAACCTGCGCTTGCCGCTGACCAGGTCTCGTCCCTGCGTCAGCACATTCGAGGGCCTTGTCAACCAGCTCTGTGCCACTCAGACGGAGGCCAGACTACTTTTCTTCACTGAAATTGCTCCAGGCAAGGTGCACGCAGGTTTGCTGACGACTATGGCAGTGTGTGCCAGCTCGTGCTGCTGTTGGTCGATCTGAACGCGCTTCTTGTTGCTGAAACCTGCAGAAAAGCTCGTTTGCTACAACTATGCCGACACCCGCCACGATGGACTGCTGTGGAACGTGGTTCCTGTCACACCTGAACAGCAGGAGCAGGGCTTCACACTGTACATCAGCGGGTTCACAATGGCACACCGCTTGTCCACAGAGTTCAGCCAGGTAACGCGTGCAAGCCTCACCATCGTGGTGCAAGGCGCGGTTCATGCACCTGACTGCACCGCAGCAGCACTCCCTGTTCCTGCACACAGGAAGCGACGGAACACCGTGCTTTGCGCCAGCCAGTTTCGCAGGCCTCTGTTATAGCTGGGGTGGGTATTGCTAACCTGATATCCTATGTGATGTGCTCTGTCACAGTACCTGCTGCCGCCCTCCAGCGCCTGCTCTACCGCAAACCTCCTGGCGCCGCTGGACCAGCCCTCCCTGCAGTCTGTGTCCCCCAGCGCCTGCACCTCCATTGCCTGCCGCGCCGTGTGGCAGCTGCTGGTGGGGGAGGGCGTGACCAACGCGGCGCAGCTGCACAGCGTGCTGCGCTGGGGCGCGCTGGACTGGGAGTTTGCAAAGACGATCGGACTTGCAGACGGAGGGCCAGACCACCTTACAGCAGCTGAGGTGGGTGTTGCGTGCGCGCGACAATCGACCTGAAAGATGAGCTTGCAGGTTTTCACGGTGGCCAGCCTGTCCCGTAATGCGGCAATTGCATCAAAGTGTTTCTTGAAGCAAACTGTCCCTGCAACGTGGCTGTTGAGAATGTGGCTGTACCGCAGGTGCAGTGCTGCACACCTGGTTTTGTGCATGCGGATTTGGTTGTACTGCAGGCCGTCCAAGGCCTGTATGCAATGCTGGACAGCCAGCGGGACGCGTCGCCAGCCAGTGCCGCCGCGGTGCCGCTGCGGGAAGCGGGCGTCCGAATGGGCAGTGCCGGGGCAGACAAGTTTGCTCAGGTGCGTACGGGCCCCGCCACCATCACGTGGTCGTCCACAGGTGTGCTACAGTAGAAGCTAGTCTTGCTGCGGCGGCACTCGGCGATGCCATGCAATCGTGTGCTTGATGCATGCATGCATCCGGGTTAAAGCGCTCGCCCATGTGGCTTCAGCATGCGCATTTGGCGGACAGACGCACCCATGCCATGTCACGGCATCAAGCCACTGCTTTGTGCATCACATGCGGGGGCGATTGGGCAGGAGCCGCTGTCGTGGACGGTGGCCTTGGATTGTGCGGGTGTGGGGCAAGAGCGCCAACCTGCCATGCACGTGCCTGAGTACCGTATTGCTGTGCAGGTCGGGGAGGTTCTGAAGGAGGCTCAGCGCAAGCAGCAGGCGTGCGCCTTTACGCTGACGCATCAGTTGCAGACGATCGGCGTGTACTGGGGGCCGCGTGGCGGCGGCAGACACCAGGCTACCGGGGGCGCGCCTTGCATCCCTCAAGTGCTGGACAGCCACTCGTTTGACTATGGCGACGGCCAACCGGGCGGCGCAACCTTGATCTGTTTTGAGGACGTTAAGCAGCTGCTGCAGTACCTGCCGCAACGCTTCCCGCTGGTGGGTGTTAAACAACGGAGTCAAGTCATGAAGCTCTTTATGATTGTGCATGCTGCTGCGTCCGCGGTTCCCCACTTATATACTGGCGTGTGGAGTTGCGTAGCCAAGCGGGAAGGTGGTCATAGCCTCAGTCCAGGCCTCAGTCCAGGCCTCGGGCTGGTGATAATAACGTACACCCCTTGCACTGCCCGCCACGTGTATATTGCATGGGTCAAACGCTTGGATTGGTGGGCACCCGATGCTGTCTCGCGTTTTGTATGTTTGTTACATCAGGAGTTTTCTGGCCTAGGCCAATGGTGCGTGTCTCCCTCAAACACAACTTGTTTTTGCCGCTGTGTTCATGCGTGCAGGTGGAGGATTGCGGCTACCTCATGGATGCGTACGAGCTCACCCTCCTGGAGCCGAATCACCAAGCGGTCCCAGCCCTCCCGCCCCCCCCGCTGGCGCAGCTCAACCTGATTGACGATGTGGCCGGCGCACCAGTTTCCGCTGGCGGCAGCGGCTCCGGGGGGCCTGCATCCACAGTGCGTCATGAGGACGTGCACTTGGCGCTGACACAAGCCCTAGCCGGCCAGCAGCCGGGCGGCAGCGATCAGCACGCCGAGAGGCAGGAGCAGCCGCGCCGGATGGACGAACTTGCTGCGTCTGTCGCTGCTTCAGGTGGGGGTGTGTACGGCGTGCCTGCGGGCGGTGCGCAGTATGCGCCAGCAGGGGACCCTATGCAGCATGTGCCTGGTGCCGGCCAGCAGCGCCCCGTGGACTTTCCGACGCAGCACGGCACCATCTCTGGAGGAGCGGCGGGCGGGTCTGTCGGGGCCGCCCGGCAGCAGCGGGTGGATGCCGTGCCGATGGGCCGTACAGGAAGCGTCAGCCTCCCCCTGGCACACACCGTGCCCGCAGCGGGCCAGGGCAACGACGACCTCGCCTCCGTTGCTGCGTTTGCAACATACCCCCGTGCGCCCCGGGGGGGCCCTCCCATTGCGCAATCCGTCCAACTGGCAATGGGGCCCCCAGCCACCTACACTGGGCAACCATCAGGTCATGCGCCTGCGCTACCTCCTCCACGGTCCAACTCCGTGCACGTGCCGGCTTCGCAAGACGCTGTGGTGGCCCTCTCAAGGCCGTCGAACTCTCACCAGGGCAGTATGAGCCGCACCGGCAGCACCAGCCTGCCCAGTGGCAGCGGCAGCACCGGCATGGCCAAGGTGGGCTCGGGGCGTGTCGTGGATGCTCCCCCTGTGCAGCCTGGGGCAGTGAGCAATGACCGCGGGCATGGCGACGAGAGCGTGCAAGGTCGGCGCGATCAGTGGGAGCAGCAGGCTGCAGGCACAGCAGGGAACGCTGGCTATGCGATACCGCACACGCAGGGGATGGCGCCGCCTCAGGGGACGGCAACGGGGGGTGGCTTAGCGCCAGCCCCGACATCAGGAGGCGCGGAAGCGCCAGCAGCACAGCAGCGCTCCAGGATCGCTGCTGATGTGGCTGCCTTGCCCTGTTGTGGGCGATGCGGCCTCAAGTTAGGAATGCTCGAGACCGGCATCGTAGTGGATAATGATGAGCGCTACATCTGGATAGCACCCCAGATCCCGAGTCAGGGGAGTGATCGCCTGGTGTGCCCCAGTTGCACCCAAATTTTGGGTCGCATCTTGTGGTCGGCTGCAGAGGTGGAGCAACGGTCGACGCGTGCGTACGAAGCGTTCAAGGGCGCCAAGTGCCGACCGCCCTACTGCGCCATCGATAAGCGCAACCTGCGCTTCACTGGTTTGGATCTTTGACCTCATCCTGCAGCACTGCGGGTTGAGGCTTCAAGCAGTGGACCCATGCAGTGGATTGAGCAGTGCTGGCTGTTACGTCCTGCCGATGATGCATTTGATGCCCCACGCCGCGCGATGAACATTCGCGTTGTGGTCTACCGTGCAATGTGATGGCCCACTGCTAGCTGTTTGTCGGCCCACTGTCGTGTGTGCCCGGTAAGCAAAGCATGTACAACAGGGCGCGGTCTTCAGCTTGAGCATTGCATCCATAGCCAAAAAGCTCAGGCAGCAACAAGGTGCAAGGAATCGGTGCTTGCCCTTTTGGTACACCCAGCTCTGTGGGGCTGGGCCTGCTGCCAAAGGTTGCCCATATGGTGCGCCACTGCCATGCGATCTGAAAAAGCGGCGAGGAAGCTGTCGCTCGTGTATGAGTGGAGCCGCACGCAGCAAGCACCGGTGTCCTCGCGTGATTTGCCATTGCGTCTCAGGCTGATGAGCCTTTCTGGTGATGGGCTTCTCAGCGCTCTGCTAATACTGGTAAGCAATCCCGTTCAAGTGGGACTCGGATGCCGTTCCCGTCGTGGATGGCATTGTGGGCTACGCACAAATGCAGTGCATGGTCCCTGTTGTTCCTGACCAGCAACGGCATACAAGTAGCTTCTGCCCTCTTGGATTGTGTGTTCCACGTCATCTGATGGACCCATTGCCAGTGATCGACGCATGGCAGTGCGCTGTGCTTGTAAGTTGTAAGCCCACGCATGCATGGCCCACCATGCTGCTTGACTAACCTGCACGTTCCATTACATCCAGTCTTTCAGCGTCTTTCACAGCACCAAGCGTGATGGACAAGGCAAGCAGGCAAGCAGGCGCATGTTTGTTTCTCAGTGGGAAGTGGGAACAATTACAGGAGACAAAGACCACAGCCGAACCAGGCCACGGGCGAGTGGATTTGTGCAAGGGAGCTGTGGGGAGAAAATCGAGACAGCTGAAATCCACCTACTTGTAGCAAGCAAGCCAGAGTCACGGTGCGGAGCGTCAGCAAGGATCTCGGGAGGCATTTCTGGAGACCTGCAGAACTGGGGATCGCAAAGCAGTGGACCATGTATGCTCGTACAAGGAACGCTGGTGCTGCCAACCTGCTGCATAGCAACGAGCACAGTAATATGCAAACAACAATGGCCACAGCTCCCTAAAATTGCTTGCAACTTTCGCGTAATGCATTATGGGATTTCCGGCCACCATGTACATGTGACGCCTGCCACCTAGGCGAACGGTCGAACGGTCGTTGCATACAACCGGATGGAAGATTCATCACACGGTAAGCCTATGATTATAACAACACATCCTCCAGCTTGGCAAGTGAAGGGTCGGCCTTCAGGTGTGGCAAATGAATATGCATGGGTGGCATGCATGGCAGCGTACATGCCAATGCACACGGAAGGTGAACTGACAACTTGACACCCTCGCACGGCACTTCACAGTATTCCGGGCCGTCAGTTTGCATGGAGGATGTCATCTGCCACAAGTATGTCGTGGATACCAGCGCAGTGATTGTACAGGCAGCACCCAGCACCGCTATGGGATGACCTGGTGATACGGTGCAACACGGATTCGTACCAAAATCGATGGGCAGAAGAGGCGGCACCAAAAGGTTGAGTTCAAAAAAGGTGTATGCACTGCATGTACGGCAAGCATGCATTTACACCACAGTCCAACGGCTCCCCAACCTGGGATGCTGCCGCGCTGTGGCTTGCTGGGCGATGACTCAGGCACGCGTGGTGGCGGCGACCGTCAGTATCAGTATCAGTGACCGGGAACGCCCTCGTACACCTTCCGGTAGCAAGGGTGCATGGGGTCGGCGTAATGCTCGTGAGGATCCTTCTTGTATTTAGTAATGATCTCTCCACAAATCCAGCACCTGACGAGACAGCAGGTACATGTAAGCAAGCACGGGTATCAGACACGTGTGCACAACCACCAGCTGTCATGCACTGCGCCCGTTACCATTCTGTGCAAGCAGGTGCATGGATCAATGCAGAAGCAAAGGACGGCAGTAGTGACGCGCCCATTGCCAAGAATCGGCAACCAGTGGTTTTGTATGCACAAACTTGCTGGGCAGGTCATCAGTTGATCGGCCTAGATAACGTTACATCTGCCGTGCTTGTTACAGCATATGCGCGCTGGCGAGCATATACGGTCGTACATGTAGGCAAAGGGACCCAGTTGAGAACCCCTTGACTTACCAGTAAACCTTGCAGAGCTTGCACGTCATGCAGTTGCATTGGTGCTCCTCCTCCTTCACCACAGCGTTTTTGCATTTAGGGCATTTCTTCGACCCCAGCTGCTTGTGGAGCTTTTCAAACTCCTCGTCCCCCTTGTCGTTCTGCTGCTTCCACTCCTGGTACTGCGCACACGTTGAGTTCGCATGCCACTCCACGTTGCACGCCGTGCAGTACTGGTACCTGTGTGCATGCGGGGCATTTGTGCACAGGATGCCGGAGTTAGTTCACATGCTTACATCAGGAAAGCCGTGCTGGCCGAACAGCCATGCACAACACAACGCAGTTGTTTACGATACCCAAGTATCCAGACTTTCCTCAGACTTTCCTTGATGTGTGACATTGCATGCTGCCATGACGCTGCAGTGCATGCAGATGTGCCAAACCGCTCAGACGCGACAAGGATGCACGCTTTGCCAAGTCAGGGATGCCAGCACCTGCTAGGCGAGCACACGAAATCGCACATGACGCAAAGCTATGGCAGGTAGGTGCAGCTGATCAAATGAGCCGTGAGACATGCTTGGCGGCGGCCGCCACTCACCTGCAGCTGGGGCATGCAAAGTGGATTTCACCCTCCTCCATCTGCACGCCCTGCCCGCAGCCGTCACGAGGGCAGCGCATGAAGAGGCCCTTGACCATAGCCCTGTTTGCCTCTGCCTTAAGGTACCTATGAGAGCATTGTTGATCGCAGGATGATACACCAGTCAGTACGCACAGTCGCACAGTCAGAACACTGTCAAGCGACAGCTTGGACTGACAAACTTGGCATCAAGACAGCGCACAACCGCACGCCGAGGGTTGCCATAATGCTGTGAAACATGGATGCGGCGGCAAGACAACGGGATTGATTAGTGGCAACAGATGGCGGACTGC
>BDDA01000002.1:17200-74178 GCA_001662385.1 Chlamydomonas asymmetrica | reverse complement strand
CCCCTTTCCCCCCCCCCCAGATGCATCGTCCTCCCCTACCGTACCTTGCCCACTCCTCATCATTGAGCACCAGTTGCAAGTCTTGTTGGATCATCAGGCAGAACCCCTCGTTAGCGTCGTCGCCGGCAGCGCGGGCCTGGTGACCCGCCCCCCCCCCCTCACTCGTAGAGGCAGCCTTGACGGGGCACTTGGGGCAGGGGTCGGCCTTGCACCGAGGACAGCACTGCACCACCTGCCAAAGCAGCATGCATGCACCGCATGCGACGAGCTGTTCAGTAGATGGACTTTGACAGAGGACAGAAGCAGCAATGCAAGCAAGGTGCATGGCAGTGTGCGGCACGCAACAGCTGCCAACGCCTGTGGAGGGCTGGGGCGACAATGCCGTGGAGCTTCTTCCTGCCCTCGGCCGTGTACTTTGCACGACGGAGGCCGTTGCAGTGGGGTTGCTTGGAGCACCCGCACGCACCTGTGCGTCAATGTTGCTTGTCACGGTGCCCTTGGCGCAGTCTTTGCAGAAGCGGTGGCCGCAGGTGCTTACCAGGAAACAATCCTGCAGCAGCAACACAACCACGCACACACGCCAGCACGCACGCCATCCACTTTGCTGGCATGGTGCAGCCTTGCGTGGGACGCGGCGCGGATAAGACAAACTCCAACTCCCCGCAACGAGCGCAACAAGGCAAAGCCAACTTGGCATGGCCTTGCCAACGCAAGGCGACCACTGAACCAGTCTTGGGTGTAGGCGACAGCCCGTGAATGCAGGCAAAGGGCACACATGGCACATGCCCGTGCGTGAAGAATCAATCCGAGACAGTGTGAGCGTGCGTGCATGCAAGTGTGTACCGTACACACAAGCCAAACCCGCTAGCTGGCGAATCAACCCCCCCTGCAGCCACTCACCGCCGCTGGGCCCTCGCACATGCATATGGGGCACGTGAACTCGCCCTCGACCTGGTACAGCTCCTGAGCCAGCCGGGCGTCAAGCTCCATCTGCACCTGCTGCACCCACAAGCCCAGCCGGTCTGTGGTGTCCATCAGCTGGGACGAAAGCCCTGACAGCCTGTAGTGCGAGTGAGGGTGAGGGGCAATTGTGTGATTTAAACAGCTTGTCTCAAGTGCATCGGCGCCGGTTAGGTTGATTGCCACAGAGGCGAATACTAGCTGCAATACAGTGCGTACGGACTTCCTGCACAGAAGCAAACAGGAGTGAACACGAAAGGGGCTCGTCATCTCGTCTGGCTGTTCAGTTTTGGCATGATTCGGGTCAGTTATTGGTCGCAACCATAACATAGCATAATAGCCATTTCAAGCTTTGTCCACGCATGATACTGCTTAATACTGCTTAATAATGCTTAATGCTTAATAAACGACCGTGATTGGCAGGATAGCCGTTGACCCCCCCCCTCTCCCCCACCCCGACCCAAGGCCGATGTGCTGTGCGCAGGCGGGCCGCCACATGCTCACGCTGATCCCCAGTCCTGACCTACCCTCGATATGTGTCTGTCATAAGAGTCCGGTACGCATCGTCCTGTTGGATTTGGTTGGCTGACGTTTGGAAGTCTTGGAGGCATGATGTTGCCTCGGTCAGAGCCGCATGGACACGCTGACTGGCAGACTGCAGCTGCTTCTGCAACCCCTCCAGCTGCAAACACAAAGAACAAAAGCCAAAGCTCATGCTTTGAGGCTACAATTTCAACGCCAACATGTGCAGTGCTGTGCTGTGGGCATCCTGAATCCATCAGTCTCATGCGCCCAGCCCTTCGTTGAAGGTCAAGAAAACGTTCATAAACCTTTGCACCTCAGGACACGGCAGCTTGTAACCAAGGGGGCACCACTAGCCAAGCATATTACAAAATTGGAAGTCATGCCCACTGCGGGTGGTTGCTTGAGCTTGGGCAATTGAGCAATTGTGTTGCGTACCTTGCTCAGGCGCTCCTCAACCTCCGCCTGTGACTGCTCAGAGAAATTCTCATGCGATAGCCTTTCCATGAGCCCTTCCGCTTCAGATGTGAGGTCTGTGTTGCTCCATAGCACTGCAGCAGCAAAAATCAGAGCAGCAGCGTCACAGTCCTTCAGCGGACCACGCTTAGGCATGAAACTGGGTGCCAGTCCCCTGCAAACATAGTGTATCTTTGCATGTTTAGACAAACACATACAGCATGTAACGAGTGTCTACAGGTTGAAGCCAGGCGTTTGGGGCACGGGCGGGTTGGGAGTACATTTGCAGAGCAAAGCCCCTGCTGCTGCCCAGGGTGACCTGCACACTGAGCCTCATTCAAGAGATATGCTCAGGAGGAGTGTCACAACAACCTGGCCTGGCTCTTCCGGCCCCTGGTGGGGAAACACCCTCCCACACACAGAATGCATACGCACCCTCTTGCAGGTGACTGATCGAAAACATCCGTGCATCCTCGAAGCCTGCAGGGAGAGCAAAGACAGCCAAGCATACAGTTTCCTGCTATTCCAATGTCTTGTGTATTTGGGTCTCCGTGACCAGCGCAGACGGTCCAGGCGACCGCCCGCTCACCTTGCATTCTTGCTTACACCAGGGCCTACGGGCAGTCCTGTGCAAGAGTGTATTGATGGTGCCAAAGGTCGGTGAAGGCGCTGCCACGCAAGGGAGGAAAGTGTGTGCCTCTGGCCTTGGTGGGTTTCGCCGTTGGACAAGCAAACCAGCTCCTGGTTACGTTATGCAGTCAGGGGGCTGTCAAGGGAAGCGTGTTGGAGCAACGCAATGTGTAGCACTTAGGGTTTCAACGTGCTGTGCAACGTGATGGGAGCTGTGGTACGCTGGGGAATTTTCAGGTGTTAGAATGGCCTCCGTGGAAGGCAGCCTGGATCGGCCAGTTGAGTCGCACAGATGAGCTCTGCTGCACGGAACATATGCTTTTCCCCCTTCCTTCGCGCCTTGTGCACGGGTGCATACCTTGACGCAACCAGCTCAGCGCACAAGTCCGCGTTGATCATTTGTCTGACACGCTTGCATATTGCTTTTGCCTAACGGGTTTCATATGTTCAGTCTGCTACCTTTGGAGTTGTGCATTTGACCAACGCTATGTGGAATAGCCAAGTTACTCAGCCTGGTTACGGGGGCAGTGACCCGCACCGACGCGCAGGGGATGGCCCTGCTGGCCAGCGCGTGCCGACATATGAACAACAGGAAGGACACATGCCAGATGCTACGTTCATGCTCTCCGTGCTGTGTGCAACGCCTGACAATGGAGACTCTTCAGGTGTGTTGGGGTGAGGGCAGTGCAACCTCCCCGTGCTGCCTTGCGCCTGGCACGTGATGCCTGGAAATCTGGTTGGTCAAGCTGACTGTGCTTTATGTACTGTGCAACTGCACTCTACAACTCCAGAGCCTTCCGTACAAGTGAGGTGGTGTGGGGGAAACAGGCGCCTGCCGCTGACCAGGACCCGTCCCTGCGTCAACACGTTTGAGGGTGTCGACCAGCTCCCTGTCACTGGGACGCCAACCGACTTGCTCTTCTTCACTGAAATTGGACTAGGCAAGGACTCTTTGCCTGACTGGCGTGTGTGTTGTTCAGTTTGTCTGCGTGCTGTGCGCTTTCGTCGCCCGGTCGAAAGAGGTTGTCAATCATGCCACGTGTTTGCGCCAACCTGCAGGAAAGCTTATTAGCTTCAACCATGACAGCGCTAGGCATGACGGTCTGCTCTGGAACGTGGTGCGTGTCACCCCGTCACAGCAGGACCAAGGAATGGTGCTGCACATCAGCGGGTTCACCATGGCAGACCGCTTGTCCACTGAGTTCAGCCAGGTGCGTAGCAACGTGTTATGCTACAGGCAGACAAGCTCTGTTATGTTCGTTGCCTGGGCACGGTGTTGGTAGTTGCCTGCGCAGCCGCACAGGCTTTATGCAACCTGCAGCGCCGTATGAAGTCCGCGGCAGTTGAGCGGTACTGTCCCTGCCTGAAGGATTTCTGGCAAGGTCAGACTGCCTCGCTGCGCCTCGAAACCTATCTGGCTGGCCACGGTCAGGCAAACAGCAGGCGACATGTACTTGAGACAGCGCAGTTGCGCGGAACGTGGGCGCGGAACGTGTGGCGGTGTGCGTGACTTAGGTGCAAGCATGCCTGGCCCACGTGCTTGCTTGACTTGCGTTTGCGCCGTGATGCTGCAATCGCATGTGATGCATGTTGCCGTCCTGCTGGCTGCTGTGGAATTGCAGTACAGCCTGCCACCCACAAGCGCCTGCTCTACCGCAGAGCGCTTGGCGCCGCTGGACCAGCCCTCCCTGCAGTCTGTGTCCCCCAGCGCCTGCACCTCCATCGCCTGCCGCGCCGCGTGGCAGCTGCTGGTGGGGGAGGGCGTCACCAACGCGGCGCAGCTGCACAGCGTGCTGCGCTGGGGCGCGCTGGACTGGGAGCGTGCGAAATCAATGGGACCCACGGGCGGAGGCGCCGACCACCTCACAGTGACTGAGGTGGGCGCTGAAGACTGGCACTGGGCGGATGTGGTTGTGTGCGGTTGACAGAACCACTCTTGCCGAACTCTGACCAGTGTGCTCCGAAACCAAGCGCCTGCATGCAGCGCAGTGCTTGCCTCTATTGGCCTCCTCACACAACTGGAGAGCAGTATCGTACCACGCACGTCAAAACGTTTAAATGCACACTCAAGGTGGTTTTGATGGTCACTCGAGCCACCTCTGGGTACCGGTTGCTGCATATACTGAAAATGCGCACAGCGCTGTGAGCGGAGCGAGTGGAAGGGTCCGGCTGTGTTCACGGGAGAAAGCTGATGCGCTAGGGGAATTCAGGAGACGACCCAAATCGAGTAGCCCCCTGTTATGTTCCCATTTTGACTGGGGCATGTGCATGTGCTGCAGGCCGTTCTGGGTCTGCGGGCGGTGCTGGAGCGTGAGCTACGGGAGTCAGGCGGCGGCGTCCCCGAGGTACCGCTCAAGGAAGCGAGCGTCATCACGGGCAGCGCTGGGGGCGACCGATTCTGGAAGGTATGGAACGCGGCAGTACCGTATATGCAGCTTACAAGATGCAGGCTGGTGCTGCATCCTGCCTGGGGGGAGCGCCCTGGGCATGTGATGGGCTGAGCCGTGCGCTGGTCGGCATGTGCCAACGACCTTCCCACATTCTTTGCAGCGATGCTTGTACGCGATGCTTGACGCTTGATGCAGACGGCTGTGAAAAACATGATGCGGCGCATGGGCATGGAGCATTGTTGAGAGGCTGTGAAGTCGCAGCATGGTGCATGTGGTGTACCAGTGCTCTCCAACGCTGCCGGCCCCCTGTTTGAGCCAGAAATGGTTGTAAAAAGGAACATTTGTAGGAGCAATCAAGCAGCACGCACTCACCATGCCAGCACGACTCAGAAAGCATTTACCTGTATTTGCTGTGCAGGTGGGGGAGGTCCTGAAGGATGCTCAGCGCAAGCAGCAGGCGTGCGCGTTCACGCTGACGCACCAGACACAGACGATAGCCGTGTACTGGGGACCGCGTGGCGGCGGCAGACAGCAGGCTGCCGGGGGCATGACTGCCCAGTTTGTTCCCCAAGTGCTGGACAGCCACTCGTTTGACTATGGTGACGGCCAACCGGGCGGCGCAACCCTGATCTGGTTTGAGGACGCCAAGCAGCTGCTGCAATACCTACCGCAACGCTTCCCGCTGGTGGGTTTTGTGTTGATGCATACTGGATGTATGATCTGAGCTGTACACCGTACAAACAGCCTCAGCGGCACTGTTGCATACTATGCCACTCTGCTTGCCGCCCTGCCTGGCCCACCGCCGGCGCCCCCGCACCACCTATTGATTCCTCCACTCACACATTGCATGTGTGCGTTTGTACCTCACTCCGCCTGGCCTGTGCATGCCAGTGTGCTGTTGATATTGTTGCGGCTGCGCTCATGCATGCAGGTGGAAGATTGCGGCTACCTGATGGATACGTACGAGCTCACGCTGCTGGCATCAGACGAGGAGTCATGGGTGGAGCAGCTGCAACGCATCAAGGGCAGCCGCGCCGGCACCCAGCCCCCGCCCCCCACCACAAGCAGCAGCAGCGCCAGGCGCCCGAGCCAAGCCGAATACACGCACGCTCCCCCGCAAAGCCCCCAGCCGGCCAGCAGCGGGCGATACAACTCCGATCCGTCGCAGCCACCTGGGCCTGGTGCTTACCAAGGGCAGGGGAATGCTATGCCGCCTTACCCTCCGCTCCCACCCGATAGTGTTTTTCAGGATGGACAGCGTCCGGGGGATCCGGGTGTGCAGTACGGGAGGCCCCCGAGTCCCAGCCCCAACAGGCCGTCTAGTGACCCGGCGGGTGACTCACGCAGGCGAATGCCGCCGCCGCAGGGTGGTGGCGGCCTCCTTGGCAACCGCACGCAGAGCGGCAGCCTACCGGTCGCACCACGGCAAGCCGAGGGACCCTTAGAGCAAGGCGCCGCAGGCAACGTCCGGCGGTCCAGCGGCGCGAGCTACGCCCCGCTCGTGCCGCCGCGTGTGGGGTCGTTCAGTGCGGGGCAGTCGCGTGTCCCCACCGCACCTCCGCCCCAGAGGACGAGCCCGCAGGGTGACACTGCGAAGACGTGGACGGCGGGTCGTCAGCCGGGGATGCTGGAGGCTTGCTTACCGTTCTTGGGTGGCAGCAGTACGAGCACGAGCTACAACAGCACCAGCAGCAGCACCCGGACATCCGTCACTGTGGGTGGGGGTGGGCGTCAGACCGCTACGACCGCCTATGGAGCGACCACCGCGCACGCTGTGAACATGCCGGTGCAGCAGGCGGAATGGGGCAACGAGCGCCGATCCGGCAACGGGGCATACGGCACGGCGGGCGCTGCGACTACTTCTGCGACGCGGCCGCCGGTGCAGCAAGGCGGTGGGGTTGGCAGTGCGGGCGTGACGGCAACAGCTGGCAACGGAGCTGCGAGCGCAACGGGCGTACCATGCTGCAAGCGGTGCGGGCAGCTCCTTGAGATCGAGACCCCACTGGACATGGACGATCGGTACATCTGGATAGCGCTGAGCAAGAAGATGAGCTATGCAATGGATTTCAAATGTGCCAACCGAGGCTGCTCAGCATTTCTCGGCAGGGTGTACCACTCGAAACAAGAGGTGAAGGGGCTGTCGCCCCGTGCATACAACGCGTTGAAAGGAGGCAACTGCCTGGGCCCCTTCGTTGCCCTGGAAAAGGCCAACCTGGGCTTCGCGATGTGAAGGTTTGGCATGTGGCGATAAACGAGCGGTGTAAGCTGCACTAGCGGACGCTTCGCTCCGTTGATGTTCGTAGCATCCTGGACGAGACAGCACTCCTGGCCGCAGCCTGCCAAGAGGCCTAACGTGCACAGACTGGCTTAGTTCTTTGCTGTGATGGCGTCTCCTGTGCCTGGCGCCCCTTGCAGCTGCTGCCGCTGCTCGTGCCATGCTATCATTGTACGAATATGCTGGTGCACGCGGCATGAGCTCTCGGTGCTGTGCGTGCAGCGGTGTGTGTGGCAGGTTCATTATGTGTAGGCCTGTTGTCAGCAGGCAGGCATGCACTTGCTGGTCAGCAATGCGCTGGACCAGCAAACCCAAAGGACCACATTTTTGCAGCATGTTTTGTTCCTCCTTGATTATTGACCTCCGCTGTGTTTGTTGGTGATGAACTTGCATGTACTGTATGTATACCCAGTCCTGAGTCCTTGTGCACACTTCCACAACCACACCTCACACCACCTCTGGTGCTCCCTGTCCTGGGTAGGCGTGCACGCTTCATTCTGAGACCAATTCTCAGATCTGCACAGAACCAATACATCCCTCCTTGTGCATTTGCGTCCCGTGCCTTTATTCTGCGATGCGCTCCACAATTGCAGGGTGTGATTCGGTGCAAGCAGCAGGGTATATCACCGCATATGCCATGCATCTGGAAAGCCCTGCAATACAGGCTACACACGCTGTCACATTCGCACCCCTAGTCCGTGCTCAAGTGAAGAGGGCAAAGGCATTCAAAGTTTCAAACGACCTGGCCATGACCACACTAACTGTGTAGGTGCCCTAGCTACCGTACCTGCCGTGCACAGCATCAACATCAATCTCCGCTCAGTGCTTGCCCTGGTTTTGCAGTGTTGTGCGCGATCGCATGCCCGTTCTTGCACGATTTAGCTAAGCGTGTGTTTGGTTTCATGTTTAACTGCAATGCACTGGAACCGTCAGCGATGTTGCATGATAATTGGTTCCTTGGTTCCTGTGAGGTTGCATTTTGTGCTCGCTGTTAACGTGATATGTGGTCCCGCTATCCTGGAGGATGGACGCCACCCTTGATGCCACCTGCATTGCCGTATGGCCAGCATGCACACATCCACACGTGTGTTCCAGCAAGCCCATAATCGCCAGTGTTGTTGACGTAGGTCTCAGCGTTCTTGAGGATACTGCTGGGCCTTGGAATGGTCACAGCCGACAGGCCAGGATTCCGGCCGATGCATCCCGACGATGTCAACAATGACACTGATATGATTATCGCCTCTGCGCAGGGAGGTGTACCCTGCAACTTCCGTGCCCTGCTGCCAGCCTCGCGCTGCATACACAATCCAGCACGCAGGTCAACCCAGTTTCAAGCGCAGGCAACAGCAGTCCACTCGCATGCCTGTGTTGAGTGCTCTGAACGTGCTGGATGTTGGATTGCATCCTGCTAGTGCGTCCACCCATACATGCGCATCTACATTCCTGCATACACCATTAGTGACCATTGAATCGGTTCAGACTCCTGCTTGCTTCGTTCATGGCACGTGACACAAATCTCTATCAGCCTGGCAACGGTGTGCCATGAGTTGGCCACTCATGCATGGTCAGCCGACTCCACCCCTTCAAAGCAACTAACCCACGCCAGAGTGGCACGATCAGATGTCGCCCCACATCGCCCCACAGAAGCAGCACCACGGCGCAAACGCATCATGAAATGATACCGACTCTGTTGCTGTTGGTGCGAGGCCGGGGCCTCGTGCAATGCGCTGCTGGCCTGCAAGTGTGCAACAGCACTATAGCAGGCCTGCAGGGTTTCGGGTGCAACCAACACTGCCTGCTCACGCACAGGTGCAATACGTTGCGGAGCGCGCTCGCCCACATGATCATCCACTGTGCGGAATTTACACTCTTGCTGCCCTGGTGGAACAGCTCATGACGTAGGTCCAGCAACTTAGGCGCTTTTGTGACCCTGCAGTCGGCATGTCACATCAGGGTGGGTTGCCGCGTGGTGTTGCTTGCCTGCATCCATGTAATCATGCGGAGGTTGAGGCCAGGGCATAGTTGTTGCCGACTGAGCTGTGCGTGCCTGGCGTAGAGGTCCTTTCTTCTAGTGCTGTTACTCTGCGTTGCTGACGCCTTGAACACCAAGCTGCAGCACTATATACTATTGCCGACGTGCGTGCGTATCGTCAGCAAGCTGCACGCTGCAACAACGCAGCTTCCACCTTTGCCTGCACAGCAGGCCAGACCATGTCACACCTGGAATGCCTCATATGCCTTGAACCTTTTAACCCTCATGCCAAGCAGCCTATGGTTCTGCCCCGCTGCGGACATACTCTATGCAAGGAGTGTTTGTCGCACGCAAGCCTTACCGCCTGCCCGACCGACCGCAGCGAAATAGGCGATAAGTCTCAACTCAGCAAGAACCACCTGGTAGCGCAGCAAGTGGCGTCCCTGAACACACCAGTGCATGCCCTTCTGCGTGGACTGGACCTGGGTGCTTTGGCTATCGAGCCTTCCGACTTGGAAATCAGCACCCACAAGCTGGGAGCGGGCGCATCTGGAGAGGTGTGGCGCGGCAAACTCCGTGGGATGCAGGTGTGCCATTCACTACTGGATGCGGTGACCAGGACTCTGTGACTGTGAGCACTAGGGGGATGATGCTTCCCCTAGATGACGGTGCTTATAAAAACGAGCCACCTGCGGTAGGGTTGCGAAACCCTCCCTGAATATTATCGAGGCCAGGTATCATTTCATACACTGGCGGCTGTGTCACATATCTGTGTCACAAGCTTGCACAGGACGCGTGCTTGCACAGGACGCGGTCCTGGTTCGTTGTCACAAGCTGCAAGAACGCAGCCCTTCAGTGTGAAGTCTATTTGCAGACGAGTTGATTGAACAGCTGGCTGATGATTAATTGCTTCTGACACTGCTGCAGCTGAACGGTGCTTGTGCCACACTCTGCTCCTGCTGGCCAACTTGCGTGCGTGCAGCAAGTGGCAATCAAGCTGGTGCCCCTGACCGGACCAGAGAATGCCCAAGAGTGCCTACAGCGCGAAGTGATGGTCCTGATTCATGGTTCGTACAAGTCTGCACACGTCAGCCGAATTCTGGGCTTGACCATCAAGGGCGACAAGCTGGCGATTGCTATGACGGAGTATGCCTGCAGCCTCACACATCATATCCAGAAACAGCAAGGCAAGCACAGTTTTCGTCAAAGCAGGGCTCTTGGTCGCAAGCTGCTCTTGAAGTGGACAATCGTTCAAGAATGTAGACTTGCAGGCAGTGAGAGTCTGGACAGCTGTCCAGATTCTCAAGAGGCGTCATGTTTTTGGCTGAGGAGAAGAGAGAGAGTACATTACCCAGATCAGCATAGGCGAAGGCTGAGATCTGGGACAGAGCATTAAGAGGAGCGGGGGCCCGATTAGGTCTAGCGACCAATAGGCAATCTGAAACCGGCCTGGACCATTTGCGCATTTCTCGGCTTGCATGGTGCATGCAAGCCTCAAGCCGCACGCGCACGGATGGTCACAGGTAGACCTGTGTGCTGTACGTTTCCATGTCCCATAAGCTGCCCTCTATGTATGTGGAACCTGCGCATATCTGATCAGGTAGAATGCACTGGATAGCATCCCCCACGCATGCTGTACAAGTTCATGCGCGTGTGACAAAGTACGAACAAAGCAGATGTGATGTGCACTTTGCATGGCCCCATGGGAATCACACTGCATGGCCTCACGGGAGGCTCTTGATGGATAGATGCACTTGGTTCGTTCATGCATGCAGGGGGGAAGATGGAGCTCGGTGCCTGCCTGATTGCTGCGCTGGACATCCTGCGTGGCTTGGCTGACCTACATGCTGCGGGCATCGTGGTTGCCGACCTCAAGCCAGACAACATCCTGATGGATGAGGCAGGCAGGCCCGTGCTGGCCGATTTTGGCATCAGCCGCACCT
Source organism: Chlamydomonas asymmetrica (assembly GCA_001662385.1). Taxonomy (NCBI): domain Eukaryota; kingdom Viridiplantae; phylum Chlorophyta; class Chlorophyceae; order Chlamydomonadales; family Chlamydomonadaceae; genus Chlamydomonas; species Chlamydomonas asymmetrica. The sequence continues at coordinate 63,030 of BDDA01000002.1, read as the reverse complement.
TCACAACGACAATCGGGCAGCACCTGCTGACGAGCATGACAGGAACGCCAAATTACATGTGAGTCTGGTATGCATGGGCAAGCTCTACGCAACTACAGCATTACCTGCCTGCAGCAGCACCGCCTGTACTACCTGTACCCCAGCCATGCAGGGTCACCTTTGCTGTGTGACACTGCGGGTGTGGATGCATGGCGGTTGGCAATGGCGAGGGGCTTTTGCTGCATAATTGCAGCAGACAATTGCCTGCAAATGTAGACAGTCCGGCATGCATGCAGCCCCGGTCCAGCCCCGTGCCCGTCCTGACCATCCACCTGTTATTAATAGATGTTGCCTGCATTCGAATGTGCTGTCTGTGTGCATGCAGGGGCCCTGAGCAGTACGGCCTGGACGGCAACAACGTTCTCACCCTCAAGAGCGACATCTGGGCCTTTGGCTGCACGCTGCTGCACATGCTGACCGGCCGGGCGCCCTGGACCGGGCTGAACATCGGGCAAGTCGTGCTTCAGGTGAGGCTGCCCGCCTGGCCATGCGCACAGGCATTGCGGGTCTCATCAATCAGCTGCAGAAGGACAAGTAGAGGCTGGCAGCATGGTTTGTTCCATGCGTGCCAGGAAGGCAGAGCAATTGTGCAATTTGCATGCATCCATTCCCTTCGCTTGGCCAACGGGCATGTACATGCCCGTGTACTGGCAACAACACAGTACCGTAGTACAACCGACGGTAACTCCATGTGCACTGGTTATCGTAATTTTGCATGTATGATGTATCCCATGTCGATGCTACCATGCTTCGTATCGCACCAACACCATTGATGCCACCGGGTACCGGTAGGTAGGTGCTCTACACATTCAGCTGGCATGTTCACCGCACCACGCCAGCAGACCAGCCCTGTTCAATGCCGCTGCATGGTGTGGATGCGCCTGTTTCAGGTTGGCCACCGTCGGGCAGCGCCCCCTCTTCCGGCTGACCTGCCCGCCCCAGTTCGTGGGGTGTTGGAGGTGTGCTTCAAGGCTCAGGTGGCGGATCGGCCCTCAGCCATGGAGCTCCTCACGCAGCTACAGCGCATCATGACGCATATGCTCACCGAAAAGCTTCGAGCGACGGTCGTTGATGGCGACCCGGCGGGTGACACACGACAGCAGCTGCCGCAGAGCGGCAGCTTACCCACTGCACCGCGCCAGGCGGCCGAGGGTTCCACAGAGCAGGTCCCCCCAAGCAACGCCCGATTGCCCACCGACAAGCTTCGAGCAACCGTTGTCACTGGTGGTGAGCCCGGGCGTTCCGCCGCCAAAGCCATGCACAGATCTGCCTCGGCGCCTGCATCAAATGATCCAGCGCAGCCTACGGAACGGGACAAGGACCCCAGAACTGGCAATGAGGCGCACAGCACGGCGGCCGCTGCGGCCAAGCCCGGTTGGAAGAAATTCATCATGGGCACGGCGGTAGTGGCGTTAGCGACGGCAACGGCGGCAGCAACAGTAACGATGGTGCCGGCGGCTGCTGCGGTGGCTGCGCTGCCGTTTGCGATGTGGGGAGCATCCCGAGGCCAAGATCGTTCTGGACCGGATAGCGACGAGGAGAAAGATAGGGATTAGATACCGGTATGGATGAGACATGCAATGCAGCTGAAATCAAAGCCCTGCAATGTTGTTGTGCATGCAATGCGTTGGGATAGTTGGGAGCAGGCAATTGCTTGGGTCCCTACCTATGTAGCCCTGGGCTAGTTTAAGTGGGGCGTGACGATGTGAGCATGCACCATGCATTGCAACGGCTGGTGACAACTGACAAGCGATTTGCGATTCAAGCTGTGCAAACAGGAGTCTAGCCGGCATTCTGCTCCAATGACATTGCAACGGCTGGTGGCATCTCAGCTGCATGCAGCATCGATGTGGTGGGTGGCACTCGCATGCATGTGGCATGCGCTGCGGTACACATCACCCCCACCCACTGCTGCGCCTGGCTGGGTTGACTTGAGCAGCCCATCATCGCCAATCAAGACACCCAGCGGGAACGTGCCACAGCCGCACGGCGGAGCCTCCGTGCCTTGCTGCTGCACGCAGCTGCGCGTCAACGGCGGTTCAGTGTGCGGACGAGAACCGCGACCTTGTAGACTAGATGGAGCGCGCCCAACTTGCCGGGCCACTTGCCAATAATTGCAGGCGCCTGGCTGCGAGGAGCCACCAGTGTTAAAGCACCTCAGATGGCGGATGACGAGGAGCCAAAGGAACAGACGTGCAGGACATGGGCTAGCCCTACGCCTTCTGGCGCCGACGCCGCCGACACGTGCCTGGCATCCCTGCAGCGGTCAGCACAGCAAGCAGTCAGTAGCCTTGCAGGAGGCACAACTTGCTAGCTGCTGGGACCCAGGCAAACGAGTACGAGCCAGCAGCGGAGACTGACTGCCACCTCCACATACTATATATAGACAGCGCAGCTTGCACCGCCATGGCGAGCAGACATCACCACCTGGCTCGCTGGCTGTGCAGACGCGGCAGCCTGTTGGCCGCGGGCAGCAGCAGGCTAGGCATCAGCGGGCAACATGGCAGCAGGCCGCTGTGCGGAAATGGAAAGAACAGTCTGCGGGGTGGTTGATAGCTCCAAAAATGCCGTGTTGCTCGAGGGATGTGCATGCTGTGCAGTGCACACCTCTCATTGCGCATTCCTTGTGTGCCTTGGCTGAGCATGCTCGCGTTTTTGGCCAGTCAAGTTGCGGCTGCTCTCCGGGTTGCAGCACCTGGCGGCGTTTGCACGACACCAGGCGCTGGAGCGTCGTCTCACGTTGCCGCAACTGCTATGCAAATCCTCCATACGCATCGTGTGTCAGCATGTGTGCCCAGATATTACAGCTTCGGGGCCTTGCGCTTACTGGTGCCGTGTGTGCTTGATTGGGGTGTGATAGATGCTGAGGGTTCTAGCGCATGCACGCCCGCTGCCGCTTCACTAACTTGTATCTTTTGACAGCCCGAAGGCGCTGGGCTCGGCGGCAGCATCTTGCCTGGCCTCCGTGCTTGTGCACGCTGACTTGATGCACCTCGCCGTGTCGTGCGACTGGGGTGTATGCCCTAGAGACCTTTTTGAGTGTTGGGTTGAGCTGACGCTGCGTGCCTGCATGCTGCAGCATGCCAGCCGTTCGCGCTCCGCCACTCCCTTAACTCCCTTGGCGTGGCAGACCGCTTGGGGGTATGCAGCTGGCATGCTCATGTGTGGTGGTCCTGCATTTGGGCGGCCTTGCATGCATGCATTCCTGGCTAGCCGGATCCTGCAGTAACATTCTGTCCGCCGGCACCAGCCATAGCGACACCTGCGCAGCATGCATACATGTGCTCTGGCGCACGTGCTGAATATTCTTTTTGGTCAATCGACCCCCATCACACCAGCACTAAGTATCGCACATGTTGCATGCTGTGCTGCTGGCAACTTTGGCTGTGCTGTCGGCAGTGTCTTTCCATGTGACCGTACTGTAAGGATGCATGATGTGCCGGAATGAATGGTGATGGTCACGATAGGGACACAGGCATCGTAGCTGCAGCGGCAAACAGGTGGAGGTGATATAGTGATGGGCACAGCTCTAGACCAGCAGGCTGAAGTTCCCAATGTGGGGAATTTCCGTAGTAGTGGGCTCAGGGGGGGGGCAGAAAAGTTGTGCCCAGACACTACCCCCAATTTTTTCCAGAGGGGCCAGACCACCCCACCACCCGCCCCACCCGGCAGTTTTTGGCGCTTTTACATTGGTAAACGGTAACCAAATTGTACGGGAGACACACCGATGGAAAGCTTTTTGAAAGCGCTATCTGGGTGTCACATGTTGTGCACTTGGTGCAGAGTTGCTGTTTGGTCGATCCGACCACTGCATGATGCCGCTGCCCTGCATGATGCCATCATCATCATTCAGGTTGGGGTCCAGCGCCACCTACACACGTTGTGGATGCTTGGGTTGGATATGGTTCAGCTGCGGCTCGCTGACCCGCTGGTGTAGGTTCAATGCTGTTGTTTCTCGACCGCCCACCGCGTTCTCGCAGCGTTCGTGTGAGGGCTCCCCAGGCAGTACACCCCCAAATACATGGTCACGGGTGTGTCCAAGCATGCAGAAACGTTGCCATTGCATCAAGGAACATCATCCCATCGCTAAATCCTTCAAAAAGCACGTTTAACAGGTTTTCTGCACGTCTCCACTTTTTTCCACCCCCCCCCCAACCCCCCACCCGCCCACCCAACTTTGACAGCCTGTATCTTTTGATTTACTGACCCGTTTTCAATTCTGATTGCGGATTCGAGCTCCTCACAAAAATCTCTACAACAATTGGGGGTAGTGTCTGTTTACAACCTTTCTGCCCCCCCCCTGGTGGGCTGGGGAATTCTGGGCAACCTGAATTGACCAAGGCCAGTTCATCCAAGTTCTTGTTGAAGCCAATTAAAGGCCAAGTCCTGTGCGTTTCAGACGCTTTAACACTGATCACTGAACCCCTTGGAACTGCAACACTATTCCAACAGACATATCAGCCTACGTCGCTGCCTGCAACAGCTATCTTGCGCTGTACAAGCAACTCGCGTTGCACCTTTACCTGCACAGCAGACCAGACCATGTCGCACCTGGAATGCCTCATATGCCTTGAGCCTTTTAACCCTCATGCCAAGCAGCCTATGGTTCTGCCCCGCTGTGGACATACCATATGCAAGGCGTGTGTGTGTAGCAGGAACACATACATAAACTACTTAGCCATATCCTGACTATTGCCATTGTCTCTTGGCTTGCATAGCTCAGACTTTGTGCTCTCAGTACTGTGGTTTCGGTTCCGTCCCCTTCACATCACCAGCAGTAAATCGAACACCAGAATTGCTGCCCTGACACCACCCTATTGCATAACCAGTTAGTCAGGTGCACTTTTCCATCCATGTTCATACAGCTTTGTACCTTTTGTACCTCGCTGTATTCACTATATAAACCCCCGTTGGTCTCCATCATGGACACCCACACTCACTCAGTCAGCTACGCACTTCTGCCCTGCTAAGCATACTCATACGCATAGCATATTCAGTCTCCCTTCGGTTCCTGACCCGTGTAAACAAGTGAGTATACGTTTCGGTCCCCATTGTGCCCGCCTGCTAGGTACGACACTGCACACTTAGGTATAAGGGTATCCCCCTTATAGTGTGTCACATCCAGGCCTCACCGCCTGCCCGCTGGACCGCAGCGACATAGGCGATAAGTCTCAACTCAGCAAAAATCTTCTGGTAGCGCAGCAAGTGGACTCCCTGAACACACCAGTGCATGCTCTTCTGCGTGGACTGGACCTAGGGGCTTTGGCTATTGAGCCTTCCGACTTGGAAATCAGCAGCCACAAGCTGGGAGCAGGCGCTTCTGGGGAGGTGTGGCGCGGCAAACTCCGTGGTATGCAGGTGTGTCACTTGGGGATAGGTGCCAGGCTCAGTCTGGAAGACAGGAACTTGCACTGCTGCGCTGCTGTGTATGCATGAGCATGCACCTGCCTGCTGGGGAATGAAATAAAACATGACGCTGGCCCGCTGGGTGCCGTGTTTCTCTTCTGGACAGTGGTGCAAGGGCTGATGCACTTGAGTTGGGTTTGGTATTTTTGTCCTTCATATCACCCTCGGGGCCAGCAGGTCACGGTTAGTCCTGCCTCCACTCTTAACCTACCTGTGCACAAATGATGAGGCACATAAAACAGCTGGGCATACCACCGATGGACATTCCTCAGCTGGGTAGTTATCATCGTTGGTGCTGCCAGTCCTTCACTTCAGCGCACGTGCTTCCGACCTGATTGCATTCTGCCGCATATTAACGATGTTTGTGCTGTGTCCATCCACGGCTGGAAGCAGGTGGCTGTCAAGCTCTTGCCTCTTACCGGACCAGAGAATGCCCGACAGTGCCTACAGCGTGAAGTGATGGTCCTGATCCATGCTTCTCACAAGTCTCCGCACGTCACCCGAATTCTAGGCTTGACCATCAACAACGACAAGCTGGCGATTGCTATGAAGGAGTACAACTGCAGCCTCAAACAGCGCATCGAAAAACAGCAAGGCAAGTCAGGTGCCACGTTTTCTTACCCTACTCAGCTCCTTAGGGGTCTTGACGTATTCACTTTGGCGAACCCGAATTGAACCCGAACCCGAACCCGAATCAGGACCCCCTGATAGGGTTTCGCCCCTGGATAGGATAGGTCAGGTCTGGTTTTAAATGTGAAGGCAACTGGTTAGGCTTGGGCCCGAACTGGGTTCAGCCAAAGTGAATCCGAAACCGAAACCAGTTCCAACGTGAAGAACCCCTTACAGCAACGGACAGGCAGTGCAGGCCGCATGCATGTGCCATACATCGGAGTGTGTGGATGGATGTCAGAAACAATCATCCGCGTACTTTGGCATGGTGATGCATGCAAGCTTCACGCCTCAAGCGTGTGACAGTGACCGTCAGAGAGCGGCATGATGCCTGGAATGGTCCCAGGCTCGTTTAGTCTGAGACGCCGTGCCGGTGTGGTAGCACACACTGACTACCGCACGCTACGAATAGCATTTGTAAGCATTGGTTGAGGGCATGATAATGAAGTAGCACAACACAAACGATTGTGCTGGTCCTGGTGCAGTTCTCAGTTGCATCATGATACATGCACACTTGGTCCATGTATGCAGGGGGGAAGATGGAGCTCGGTGCCTGCCTGATTGCTGCGCTGGACATCCTGCGTGGCTTGGTCGACCTACACACTGCGGGCATCGTGATTGCCGACCTCAAGCCAGACAACATCCTGATGGACGAGGCAGACAAGCCCGTGCTGGCCGATTTCGGCATCAGCCATGCCTTCACAAGCACGGTTGGGCAGCACGTGCTGACGAGCATGAAAGGAACACCAAACTACATGTGAGTCATGCACACGCAACGCCGACACCTCATCTAGGCCTGCACCATCGCATCAACTGTACCCAGGCCAGGGATGCCTCCAGCATGCATTGTTTGTTTGCATGCATGTGTGACGCTTGAGGCAGACGGGGTGAAGGTTTGCTTCGTATAGGAATGTGCGTGCTTACCGCTAAGTTCACCTAGGAGGCAGGGGGCACGGTGTTGTATCGATACCAGGCTGATACCAGGGTGCAACAGTTTGGCGGTCCTGCTGTTGGCCACATCATAGGCATTTATATTGCCCATTGCTTTCACAATATGCTTGGACCGGCCTGTGCATACGTACGGCTCCTGAGCAGTACGGGATTGGAAGGCAACAACGTATATGCTTGGACCCTCCTGCTGTGCATACGTAGGGCTCCTGAGCAGTACGGGATTGAAGGCAACAACGTTCTCACCCCCAAGAGCGACATCTGGGCCTTTGGCTGCACGCTGCTGCACATGCTGACCGGCCGGCCTCCCTGGACCGGGCTGAACATTGGCCAGCTCGTCTTTCAGGTGAGCTAGCCTTGCCGCAATGCACATACAGCGCGGGCCTGACTAGTATGCAGAATGCTAAAGGACTAGTAGACACGGGCCTGCCTGGTTTGTTCAGTGTGTGCAATCACATACCGCAGCGGCCATGCATGCAGCCCGCCGCATGCTTCGCTGCCTTTCACTCCGCAGCTTCGCACATCAGGCAGGCGTGCGCATGCACCAGTGATTGCGGCATTGTTGTTGTGGGAACGGTTAGGACCGCGCTAGGCGTTTGCCCACGCAGGCGGTCAGGGAACGAGCAGGCCTGGTCCCTAGCACACACTGACCTGGTATTACGGTACCCAGTACACAGATTGCAGCGCTACTGCAAATCCTTCCGCAGCGTTATGCACGAATGCATACGTACATGCATTGGCTTCTTCATGGCAGCACAGCACAAGGTGCTCCCTAGTATCCGCACGCAGTCTAAATGTGCAGTACATGGATGCGCCTCTCTCAGGTCGGCCACATGAAGGCGGCACCCCCTCTTCCCGCCGACCTGCCCGCCCCGGTTCGTCAGGTGTTAGAGGTGTGCTTCAAGGCTCAGGTGGTGGATCGGCCCTCAGCCATGGAGCTCCTCACGCAGCTACAGGGCATCATGACGCATCTGCTCACCGACAAGCTTCGAGCGACAGCCATTGTTGGCAATCCGGCGGGTGTCTCTCGGCCGCAGAGGCTGCCACGGCAGAATGGCAGCTTACCCGTTGCACCATGCCAAGGAAGCAGCCAGGGGCCAGGAGCACCGCCACACGCCACGCGTGCCGTCTCCACTGTTGATGTCAAGACGCTGGATGGAAAGACATGGACATTCAGAGTGCCTTTGGGTACAACCGTTCGCGAATTCAAGGACATGATTGAAGATAGGGAGGGCATTCCACCATGTTCGCAGCGGTTGATTTTCAATATGAAGCATCTGGAGGACCACAAGACGCTGGACGCGTACAACATCAGGGAGGGGTCAACGCTGCACCTGGTGCTGAGACTCACGGGCTGCTAGGATAGGCCGGCGTATATAGCTCAGTTACTTCAATGCACACAGACTTCAATTGTGCCTTGAAGCCAGTGGCATGCTATCGTGGTGGCTCCATCGTTGCTTTGCCCGCTTGCAGTATGCCCGCCTGGCGCTCACCCAGCCGCAGCAGCACACCTTGCCCGCCGACCCTGCACATGCAAGTGGTCGTCAGCAGCTGGCAGGTTTGGTGGCGAGCGCTAGCTACGGGCAGCGACCATCTACCTAGACCGGCCGTCTGGCTTGCACGCGCCTTGGGAGGAGATGCTGACAGCGTGACGGCTGCAACAGTAGTGGGTTGCGCCACCGTCGACATGCTGAGGCCCCAGTTCAACCAGCAGGAGCTGCTTGCTTGTAGCATTCCGTACGTCGTCTGCTCAAGAGTTCACATGGTCGCTGTCATGTGCAGCATAATTCTCGTGCGTCGTCTGTCCGCACTGCGGCAGCATAGCATGTTGCTTATGCTAGGACCAACTGCTCATGCGCGAGCCCGCGCACGCGGCTGGGATTCCATGTATATGTTACGAGGATACCCAACTACCCAATGCAGACCGGAGCGGTGTTTGTCACAACAGCACCTGCAGGTGCATGCAACATGTCTTATTGCCACACTACGGTAGTTACACAGGCCAGAAGCACCTAGAAGGCATTTGAGATTGGCATCATACCGCAACTTATGCCTGAAAGCTGCAGGAGCCTGCCCTAAGCCTAACTTAGAAGGGCTAGGCTGAGCCAAATAGCGATGTAGCGTGCACGGATTGCGCAGGCCTTGCATGCAAGACCAAGTTGCGGTGCGTACACGGTGACGGGTGTGCATCTGGCAGGATGGCGGCTGCATGTATGGCGGTAAGGCGGAGCTAGGCTGCGCTTCGTCTTGGACATACTTGGCGTTCTGGCGCACTGACACACACCACAACGCACGCACCCTTCTGTACACAGATGCCTTTGGGTTCGCCTAGCTTATACGTGCCTGACTACTACATACTTAGCTTGTCACTCATTCGAAGCACGGCACTCACGCAAGGCTGCCTGTCAGGCCAGCTTGCTGGTACGCAAGGGGTCAGGACCGTTTTCTTGCTCTCGATCAGTCAGCCTATGCTTGCAGGTGCAATTGATGCCGAGCGACGAAGCTCAAGCCTGCCTGAGCGCTGCATGCGCATGTGCCGTCCGCATTTCCATGTTCGTCAGGCTGCGGGACGACTGCAGGACCCTTGTGTAGAGGGTGCGGCCAAACGGGCCAAAGGGCTTGACATCCAACAGCGACAGTGTTCCACACACCTTGCAATCAACGACTTATATTTAGCAGCAAGCAAGCAGTCATGTTGGAGGATGACAGGACGCTGGCGGATTACAACATACGCCAAGGAGTCCATCTTGTACATGGTGCCGAGACTAATGGGCTGCTATAGGCAGGCCTATGCGGTTTGGATAAGTCCTTGCACCCGTGCTCCACCTTGAAGCGGGGGGCGCGCCATCTTGGATGCATCATAAACGCTGTAGGTACTCCTTTGCCTGTGCCTGCATGCCCGTCAACCAGCCCTGCTCAAGCGTATCATGCCACCATGCTGCCCTTGATGCTGACGAGGAGTGGTGGCATGGGCGAGTGACCCATGTGGGGCCATTGTGAGCCGGGTCGGTCCTGGGGGCCGTCCTGTGTTCTTTGTGGCGCTTGCTTCGGGCGGGCTGCTCCCGCTTGCTGCCTGGTTCCCGCCGCCCTCCATGTCTTGGATGGATGCGCCCGCATACATGCAGGGCTGCTAAGCAGCTGATAGATAAGCAATTATAGCATTTTGCGGAAGGCGCTGCGCACAATCGTCCTGCACTCGGATAGGCTTTCCGGTTTGTGTGGGCCGGCCCACGTGCACAAGCGCAAAACCACAGGAGGTATGCACGGGCATGAAGGTGCCCCAAAGTCCCCAACGTTCATGCAACGGGCGGCCATCAGGTCAGGTTGTGCATGATTGCATGAGTATGCTACGCTGGTGCTGAAGGAGGTGCAGTCGCATGCGCCCCCTGCTGGTACTAATAATGGCGCGGGCGCCTTCATGTGCATCCTTCCCATTCTTGTGCGCTTGTGCGTTTGGGCCGCCTCGCGTAACAGTACTTCTTTCCCCTGGCCCCCCGCCACCTGCCCCTGCCCACAACCTCGACTGTTGGATAAAGTTCACAGCGATGGAAGGGCAGGTGGCAAGATAGGCTTGGCCCATCCATCAGGCCGATGGCAGACGCTCCTGCCCTGGGGAATTTCATTCCAAACTCTGGGCGGGGTGAGACGCTGGCCGAGGTAGGTCCATTCAAATCACATGAAACACATAGGACATTCGGAACAAGGCCACAGCCACAGGCCAACATAACACTATGCATGCAACCAATCCTGCTGGCTGACCAATCCACACTCACACAAGTTTAGGCCTCTTCAGTGTTTATCTGCAAGCGAACCACTCACCTCCTCATACGTGCTCGATGGCAGAGGTCAGCCACATCTCCGAGGAAGACCAGCTGGCGATAGCCTTGGCCCTATCTTCACTGGATGCTGGCAATGATATTGGCAATAAGGCCACAGGAAGTGTAAAGAAAGCTACCACAGGTAAGCAGACGGGGTGTTAAGACCGGCGGTGGCCTGAATGTGGTTTGCCGCTTGCAAGGCTTGTGCTGCGCGGGACCTGGATGAAATCCTCACCTGTTCGACTCAGCTCTTATACAAGCTATACAGAGCGGGCTCTCCCTTTTGGATACTGGCTGGTGTAAACACGGTCACTTGTGCAGACACGCATTGTGCGCGCTGCAGCAAGGCGCTCACCGGCACCCACCTGAAATGGAAGGGCCGCCGCTGGCACCATGAGTGCTACAAGTAAGACGCTGCGCGGCATACAGCACATGATGCTGCTGCTGCTTGGGTTCATGCGTGCTTTTCCTCGCACTGGAGCACACCCTCCGATACCGGAGCAGGTTCTGATTACCTGGACTGGCAGCAACTTGTTTCACTAAAAGCGGCCCGCATTCTGACCCAGTACGTGTGTTGCTGGTCCGCACATGTAACCAGGCTTGAGAACCAGTGCTCGTACTGCCAGGACGTCATCACGGGCAAGTACATTCCCGTTCCGGTGTGGCAAGAAAAGTACTGCTACTCCCATTGGGAACAAGGAGTCCCAACTTGCTGCGCCTGTAACAGGATGCAGAAGCGTGGTGAGTGACCTTGAGCGGGCTGCACAACCCCCCTGCATTGCGACGGCGTGTCTGCTTGTAACAATGGCACCGACACTGTTCCATCCTCATTCTCTCTTCGTTGTATAATCCAAACAAACAATGGGGCCTGATATGGGCGCTGGCAAGTAGTTTGTGCTTAAACGTGCGTGTGCACGTGCATGAATGTGTCCAGGGGAAACACGAGGGGAAAGAGCTGTGCAGCTACGGACGCAGCGTGATGCCACCACGACATGTCACATGTGCCACAGCATCAGTATCCAAAGGGATAAGACAATAATACGTCACATTGTCAACAATCAAGTCCGATAATGCAGTGGCATTGTCACCTGCACCCGCACACACATGCACAGCGTGCACGCACAGCGCTGTGCGTGTGGCCAGCATATCGACTCACTCTCGTTGCCTGCTGTGCTTGCAATCGCTGTGATCTGCAGGCCAGGATCTGGTGCCGCTGGTTGACGACCGCCACCTCTGCCTGCAGTGTGTGGGCACCGTCGTGAACGACGCGCAGGATGCGCGGCCGCTGTACGACGACATACTGCGCTTCTTCGGGGACCATAGCCTCTGCCACAGGTGACCCACATGGAGAGCGAACTGGACTAAGAGCATAACCTAACCCCAAACGGGCTTCCCAGCCTGTGGCGGCTGTGATGCCATGGCACTATTTCAAGTCATGCCTCCGCAGGCATGCGCAGGCTGCATTGCCACGTCGCTCATTTGACGGGCTGGTGCTTATACTGGGTGTCATGTTGGTGTGTCTGCAGCGAGCGAGCCCCGCTTATCGTCGTGGACGCGCAAACGCTTAACGAGTACGGCCGCAGGGAGGGGCGGAACAATGACGGCGACGAGGGGGCGGAGGAGGAGGACGGGGCAGAAGGGGGCAGCGGCAGTGGCAGCGGCGGCAATCATGGCTCCGGGGGGTTGCCGGTGTTTCATGTGATGGGCCTTTGCTGCTCACAAGAGTACAGGTGGGTGCTGCATGGCCAGGCCTGCATGCTTGCATGCATGACGGTTTCGCAAAAGTTAAACCCATGCACGGCGTGCTGGTCAGTGCCACATTCGGTCACAGACCCGGTCATGGCAGCATGCATACCTACATGAAGTGTCGTGCCTAGCGCGTGGTGTTGTGAGTGCCGCCCAGAAGCGAGCACTCCTATAGTCCTATGACTTGTCGGTGCCTGTCTGTGGCCCGGCACGTTGTGCGGCGCTTGCTTATCCAATACCAGTATGGTGGCCCAGGTTATGTACCACGTGGTTGTATACTCGCCGTCATTGTGCAATTTGCACGTCTGACTGACGGGTACACAGGCGAGTTCCTTCCATGGAGCGGGACGCGAAGGGCAACATCAAGGCGGGTGTGCAGCAGCTGAACACCACCACGGTCAAGTGCAAGGTCACAGCCGTACTGATCGCCTACGGGCTGCCTTGGTTGCTGGCAGGTGGGTGATCCTGCACCGCATGCAGTACAGCGGTACATGCTGTGCGATCTAACATCGTTTGTGTCGAATCCTCACCAGCAATCCGCCTCCGCTCGCCACCCCACCGTTCTGCATCCACTGCGCGTTATGCAGGCTGCTCCATTCAGCCCAGCAGGCTGCAGGAGATCGTGCATTTCAGCGCGCAGTGTGCACCATGCCAACCGAACAAAGTGCTTCAGCGCAGACGCGATTTCCGTGCACACTCTGACCGTCTGCCGTGCGTGCCTCTGCCACTGATGTAGTGATGAGGGTATGATGTTGGGTGGCAATGCATGCCCCATGCCCATGACCCCTGCAGGCAGCGTGCTGGCACACGAGCTCATGCATGCGTACTTCCGCATGCGGGGCGTGGCGGACCTGGACGCCAAGGTGGAGGAGGGCATGTGCCAGCTCATGGCCTGCTTGTGGCTGGACGAACAACATAACAAGCTGGAGTTTGAGGCTGCGGTGCGTCCATCCACTCAATCTGGCCGTGCTGTGGCTGTGTGTGGTGCATTGATCGCTCTACCTGCGGCTGCTTTGATGATGCGTTGGTCACTTGGTCAGTCTCCCCCTCCAAACCCTGTTTGTGCAACGCGACACGAAAGCAAGCACATCCTGCTTCACGCCCTGCAGCGCAAGCCTGTGAAGCGAATCAGGCGGAGGTAAAAGCCTTCACAGCCTGACCATTGACCCAAGGCAATGCAAAGCATACACACAGAAGTGATTCAATTCCTCCATGCAGGGTGATGATCAACTGAAGCTCGCCAAGTACCTGGCGCACAAGATCCGTACTCATTCCTCTGAGATCTACGGGGACGGCTTTCGTGAAGCGTACGACGAGTTTCAGGTACGCACGGCAGTGTGGCAGGCGCGGACGTACGCTATCGCACACCGCAGGGTTGCCAGTACATGTAGTACACCCGCAAAGCAATATTCACGCAGGAAACAATTGCAGTACATGCACTCTGCTGCCTGCCAATGCTTCCAGCTCTGCACTGGCACGCTGCCTCAAGCGTTGGCGCCACGGCCACCTACAGAGAGTGATGCATTGCATGGGGCTCGCGCATTCCTTGAGACATCCAGCTGATGCGGTTTCGCCAGCACCGCCAAGCAAAGGCTACTTGCACCACCAGGGCGCATCCCCGCTGCCCGCCCCCCGGCCCCCCCGCATGACGTGTGTGCTGTAATTGCAACTGCAACTGCTGCTGCGTGCAGGACGTGGGTCTCACTGCTCTGGTGGAACGCGTGTGTCGCACCGGGAAGCTGCATTCGGAGGATGGCCGATCATTTGGCGAATCAGGATAGGGAACTGACATGAGCTGGCAGACGCTTGACCAGGCTTTACCAAGCTCCTGCTTGTAATCCATCAGTGCGACGAGACCATTTGGGGTTTACACACTGGTGCCTTGTCTCATGCAGTATCGTCTGCAGTAAACCATGCAAGCATCATGCATGCTGGCGGGGCTTGCAACAGGTCTGCAGGATGAGGCTAGGACGACGGCGGGTTGGTATTGATCACAAGGCAAGCGTGCAGTACTGATGCCTCCAGAGCAGTACTGATGCCTCCAGGGGAGGACCAAGCATGGATAGGAGTCAAACCGCATAGCATAACACTTTGAAGTGTACTACTACGGTGTTGTGGGCATCCCTCCTATGCATTCCTGGCGTCACCAGTAGGCGCCAGGGCACGCAATGCACAATTGCAAATGTTTGCAGTGCAAGTGCCAAGCAGGGTGGAACTGTGGAAGTGCTGCCGGCCGAGGGTGACCAGGCACGCTTGCCGGCGAAGGCAGGCGGGGGGCCGGGGCGGGCGGGCAGATGCACAGTGACATCCTGAGCAGCGCGGCCTGGTGCAGCTTGGTTCATCAGCGCAAGTTCAAGCAGTGGCAGGAGCACCACCACTGCACGTACAACGCAACCACCTGCACACCCAGAGGTGCCATTAACGCAACGTTGGTGTCACGCAATACCTAGCGCCGCTAGGCTGACCTGAGAAGGAACCCAGTCCCGAAACCTAAACCAATACGCTCTACACAAAATGTAAACTGAAACTCGGGGGCAGCGAGGCCCATGCTAGACATCCCGTACATCAGCGCAGTCATGCACAGTAGTGACTACAGCCTGCCGACCAGGATCTCCACGATCCACGATGCTCATGGAATTGCTGTGGGTTTGTCAGCGCTTAGGACAGCGGACAAACCGGATTGTGGGGGGGTGTATGCATAAGCATTGTGGTGCGTGTGTTGTGCGGTGCACTTAAGTGTACACCGCCATGGAAAAAAATACAAACGTCGCCCTGCCCACCATATGACCACACACGCAAGCACGTGTAAGTATGTGACCTTATCCTGACCAACACAAACAGTACAGGTCAGACTAGCAAGACAGCTGGGCATACAGCTCGTTCAATTCCGCCTCCGCCCTCGAACGCTCCTCATCCGCAGCCTGTATTGCTTTCCGCGCATCTTCTGCAGCGTTCGCCGCAGCCTCCTCCGCCGCCCGCGCGTCCGACAGCGTCGCCTTGAGGTGTTCGATCTCCTCCTGCACGCTTTGGCACTTCTGCTGCAGCTCCAGGTGCGCTTGCGCATTGGCTTCCAGGCTGTTGCACGATTCCTCGCTCTCCAAAGCAGCCTGGGCCTCCTGAACCTGTGCCCAGGTGCTCTCCGCTGCCTGCTTGGCTTCTTCCACCTCTGCCTGCAATCGCATCATCTCTGCCTGTGCGAGCATAGCATCGTTGAGCGCCACCAGAGCATCCTGGCCTGTGGGGTCGGACAGCAGGGCGTGCGTCTCTGCCTCAGCGGCGACACGCTGCATATGGGCCGCCTCGGCAAGGGCCCTGGCGCCGGTGATGCGCTGCCGGGCGGCGGCGAGCGCGGCGGCGAGTCGGTCATGCTCCTCTTGCATGGGACCCACGGCCTTCTCAAGTACTTGGACGCTGGCCCGCAAGCACGCGTCTGCATGCGGCAATCAGGCATTTGAGCGCACAACGGACCGCTCTCATGTTGGCAGGGTAAATGCAGCTGCTTGGCGAGCGCGCCGAACACAGCGCATGGTGCATGGTGCATGCATGCATGCTTGCACTGCATCATGGCACGTGGTGTGCTTGCCCACCCTTCCCCACCATGCACTTCGGCCCCACCGCTGCCATACAAGACCCAGAGGCGGGGCAAGTGGGCCCAATCGCATATGCAGTTGCACGACCATGCAGGCACTTTGGATGTACATGATTTGGGCTGCGTAAGCCACTCGCCGAGCCGGCCAATGTCTCCCGTCTGATGGATAGTGCAAAAACACAGATATATCGTCCACACCGCATGCCCTCACCTTCGCAGTCCATGTAGCGGGAGGAGTCACGGCGCAGGTCCCTGCGTAGTGACAGCAGCTGCCCCTTCTCGTCGTCGTTGTTGGGCGCCACCCTGCCGTCAATGGCGGCGGTCAGCAGCTCAACGAAGCGCGCCTGCAGCGAGTGATCCGCGCTGGAAGCCGCTGCGGCCAGCTGCCGCGCCAGCCCTTGCGAGGCCTGAACGCATCATGTGCATACACAGACGATCACCGGCTTGCATGCATGCATGCATGCGGAGGATGGGCCAAGCATCTCACCAGGCACAGTATATGCACAGTGCAGTAGCGCGTGCTTGACTGTTTCTCCTTCACACACGGGTCTTAAACACAGCCGCCCTGCACCCAACGCACAAAACGCACAAACGTCGCTCCTGCTTGCACACCCTATTCACCGATCAAGCATCCACGGATGCAGTGGGAGCAGCGACTATGCGCTCGTGGCATGCCTGCAGAGTGAGGACTTAAGTGCAACACGGCGGCCAAAGCTGGGCTTCATCACGCATGCATTTTAAACGACGGCGCCTGGTGTCCACTGGTAGTTGACCCACCACGCTCAGCAGGATTGTACGGCGGTCCTCATCGCGGCAGATGTAATCGCCAAATAGGACTCGCTTGAGCCACTTGCCGTCCTGCTGCAGGTGCTGAGAGGACAGCAGCTTGGTGGCGTTGGTCTGCAGCCAGCACTCGCCTGCACGTCACATGCGCGAGTGAGCCAAATCGTGTTGTGCAGTGCACTGCTACTTGACCAGGCAGGCAGGCTGGCGTGTTGATAAGACACCACACAGCACATGCAGTGGGCATTATGGTTTGGTGCCTCACCGCCTCACAGTTGGGTGAGCAGTAGTACTGTGTTGCGGTTTGCGCCTTTGCGTGATTAAGTAGCGGGGAGGACGCCCATTTGTGCGCTCCAGCTGCTTTCGCATATGCGGGTGGGGGGGAGCGTGTTTGTGCCTGCTGGAAAATGCACACAGACACATAGCGCATGCGCATGCAGTGCCAGCACAGCACGCACCAGGCGGGCCCCACAAGTTGCCGTTGTTGTCCGTCTTGTAGCAGCCGGGCTCGTGAAGGATGTATATCTGCACCATGCAACCCATAAACCCATCAGCAATGCATCCATTCAGAGCTTGCAAATGGCACACCACCTGGCATGAGTTTGCCGCACACACACAGGCGAACGCCCAGCCACAGCCTCAGCCCTGCTGGACCAGCACATACATCTTCACACACCTTCACTGACAGACCGCTTTTACTGCAGCCACGCTTTCAGTCCACCAGACGTGAATCGCTTTACGGCAGCCGCAGGTCAGCCCAGACACCTCGCTCGCCATTGGTCAGGTCAGGTGCAGTCTCTCCATCCATACGTGTACGCATATGCACACTGCACGGCCCCTCGGGAATCACACGGCATGCCCCTTGGGGACTCTTCCTGACACACACAGGCACGGCATACGGTACGCATGCCCGCCTGCTGTGTGCCAAGCTCGTCCTGCCACACGCGCACGCGTACTCTGTGCTGTCGGTGTGCGTGCAGCATACACCACACCATAAGTGGACACACCGCAAAGGGAAGCTGGTGGACATCCTGCTAGGTACTCCCGTTGGAACACAACACAAAGCGGCGCCGAAACCCCACCTTTTGCCCGATGGGCACCGGCAGCATCAATTTGTGTGGTGAGTTGTCGTCCAGCCATTTGCACTCGAGGTACGCATTAGCATCCACCACCTGCAAAAATCACCATCCCATCAGGAAATAATACAGACGTGCCTGTATACCGCCGTACGGTACTGTTGTACTGACAGGTATGGCAAGCGATGCGGCATGTGTACGGTACGCAACCGCGAACTTCATCCTCTGCAAACCTATTCCGCGGCCAAAAGCCTTGTATCTGTGCTCATCTGCCAACAACATGAGTGCGTCGATGGAAGGGGTGCTCGGCATGCACTGGGCTAGCAATCCTGCTCTCCACACAAAGGCAGGGTGCGTAAGAGAGGCTCGCTTGCACTACCGGCTTACCTGTGCCATGTACTCGATAGGAACAAAGTCTCCCGGGTAGACCACAATCTCTGTAGAAATGTCCAGGGAGTGGTCATAGTCTTTGTGCACAAAGTCCTGTTCCCGCTTCACCTGGAGCCTGCATCACACCAGGCGCGAAGGAGGTGTCACTCGTCAGCCTTGATCACGCCGCCCACGCACATCCCAACAATCGCTGGCAAGAGTGGCAGGCAAAGCAAGCAACCCCCAGGCGTTTTCATGCAGTTGCTTGCAAGTGCGAGCCTTGCGTTCGGTCCGCAAGCAACCCTTGGAATGGTGGGAACGGGCGGGCGTTGATGCGGAAAACCGCTGTCCGCTTGTGGTGCATGCACTGGTGCATGCACAGCATGCCGCAGGCGGCAACCGATCGTGGCCATGTTAACAGCGGCACAGCCGGCAGCCCCTGCTCCTGCCACTCCTCACTCTGTGCCGCGCTCCTGCTCCTGCACGGTGGACTCCGCCCTGCGCCCTGACGTGGCCGAGCTGGTTGCCTTGGCGGCGCCCGTCAGCGTGCGCTCCGCCTGCCGCTCCTCAAAGCTGACCTGCTTGCGGTGCGCCAGGTCAGACGCGCTGCGCTGTGAGTCGCTGGTGTGGGACGCCAGCGCGGTGTTGTTGGCGGTGAAAGAGTTGTCGCTCTGGCCGCTGGCGTCGGATACGCGGGACAGCGCGTTGCTGGACTGGCGCTGCCAGTTCGAGTCCTGGGTGGCGTCTTGGTCTGTTGCGGTGGACATCGCAGTACCAGGTAATAATAAGGTAATAAGTTGAAACACACTGTGACATGCGTCACAACAGGCTGAGGCATCAACATCTAGGTGCGATACCCGCACGGCCATTCGCACAGTCCTGCATGAGGTTAGGTGTCAAACATGGATTTAGATTTTTGGTGCAAACTCTGGGCCGTTGCTGATGTAGTCATGTGGCATTCTGGCATGGTCCGCATGGACGAGGCGAGTCACACAATCCGTGGCGCGTAGGGAGAGCCCGGGCTGCAGTGACAACCGCAAAATGCACGCAAAGAATTCATCCGTGCAGCCCTAGATGCACTCAGCATGCATTGTATTGTATAATTGTATTGTGGCACAGGCATGCACGCTGCGGCACAGCACTCCACCACTGGTCAACGTACCCTGCAGGGTGTTGTTGCCCATGTTCAACAGCGAATGCCCCGAGGAGCCCGCTTGGCGTGCAGCGTTGGAGCCCGCTACCTGGTTGCTCTCGCCGCGCGTGGCCTGCACCGCCGATGCGTTCGAGTTGTACGCCGAATCCGCAACCGCATCGTTCCTGCCAAACCGGCCGTTCAAGCCTCCAAAGCCGGCGACCATAATGCCGGCTCCGTATTGCCGACCCTTGCTTTGTGACGCACTTCCCCCCGCCTGCATGCACGCATGGCACGCAACATGTACGCCGCTTCACAAGGTTGCCATTATCATCGCAGGTAAGCAACACACAGGCACACACGCGTGCAGCAGTGCATGGCAGACATTCAGAGGCTGGCACACACCGCGTTGCGGTTGGAGCTGGCATCGTGGGCCGTCGACGCCGTCGCCATGCGGTGGGAGCTGGCATCGGAGTTGTCGAAGGTCATGTGGTTGTTGTCCTGGTTCACAAAGCCAGACACGTCCGTGACCGTGCGGTCGTGTGCGCTCGAGGAGCCGCTTGCGCCATCTGTCAGCACTGCCTGCTCGCCATGGTGCACGACATTGTAGCTCGTCCCCTGCACCAAGGGCACACGTCGCTCCAGTTGGCCTTCTTGTCAACGGTGCTTGATGCATCGTTAGAGTGTACCAAACAGGGGAACTGCGTTCGCACCTGCGCAAGTTGGGACCCCTGCGATTGCTGCGAGGCTTGCGAGGACGCGTGGGCGTTTGCTTCAGACAGCCTGCGGCTTTCATCTGTAGTACCTGCATTGTGAGCCTGCAAGAACATGAAGTCCATCCTGTCAGGTCAATACCCTGATGCAGAGCCTGGGGAGTGTTCAGGCATCCAACCAACTGGGCGGGTCTGAACTGTTGGTCATTACCTGCAGCACACGGTCGTGATGAGTGCTGTCGTGCTCCTGCACCTGCTGGGTTGAATCTTCAGAAACATGAACCTTCTCATCCTGCTTTTGCCGCACCACCTTCGCGACGCTTGTGGAGTCGCGAATTACTTGCCTCTTGGTCTCACGTGTGTTCAGGTACAGCTTGACTGGCACACAGGTGGCGTTGGCAACAATAATTTGGGACACAGAACCAGCCGAGACTTCACAAGCTACAGCCAGGCCCTGCATGTCCGTTACTGCGAGCCCAGGAAGTGCTTGCGGCACCGCCAGCGCCATTTTCCTCAGTTAACTTTGCTGGTACCTGTCCATAACGTTCAGTATGAGTGAGGAATGACTGGCTGATACAGAAAGTCAGGAGTGAAAGCAGTCAATGAGCCAAGTCTCTGCCTTGTGGGCCATAAAGCGACTGGGAATTCCCCAGTACTGTACTCCGAATGGGGATGCGACGGTCTCAACGAGTAGTGAGAGTAGTGAGACAGCAAGAGACTACAGCTGTCAGCCTGCCACTACCTCACTGACCCATGCAGTAGCCTCAGTGTCCGACCGAACTGGCAAGATGGTGTGCAGCTACCCACTCACAACCCTGGGGCCGAAGCTGCAAGTGTCTAACGCCATGGGCCTGGACTGTTGCCTTCGGTATGTTTACGTTCTGTGCTGCAGCAAGCTTGAGGCTGGTTAGAACGAGCTCCGCCTAACCGTTGTGTCCCGTGGCGCAGGGTCCGGGATGCGAACAACAACGTGGTTTATGACAAACTCCTGCAGCCAGCTAATGTTGAGGTAGTTTGTCAGCAGAACCTTACTAGCTATGAGTTGTCATTGAAGCGTCCAGGAGCCTCAACCTTTGAGCCTTTTTTCCAGGAGGCCTTCCGTTGCCAGGTGAAGCGTGGGGAAAAGGTCCACACAGGCAATGTCACTCCAGACTTGCACTGCGGCGTGGGGTAAACGTATTCCTGCCCTAAAACTTGTATCTCTGTAGGAGCACAGCATCATTGTGGTCGAGGACGGCAGTGTGGTGGAGAGTTTATATACTTCGCCCTGGGTATGCTGTGGTAAGTTGTGGCAAACACCAGTAGAGAGAGCGACTGCCTGTTTACACCTGTGAGACAGCCAGGCATGCATACAGCATGCATATGTACCAGTACAAGTATGCCAGCCTGCGCACCCGGCCCAGCATGACGTTTGCCTGTGCAGGTGGGGTTAACAGGCTGAAAGCGAGCGCCGTCGACCTTTTAAGGAATCCAAGCTGCGTCAAGTGGTGGCTGGATCGGGTACTCTTCAACCCCGGCCTCACAAATCCGGATCAAAGTGACGTTTTGGAGCGGGTTGCACAGGCAAGCAACACGTAACAAGCTGCTGCACCAGGCGGCCAAACCAACTCCTCACGACAGGTCAAAGAAGCTGCAAAACAATATTCATAGACAAACCCGACGTACGTGTCAAGTCCTCCTAATGCTTTTCCACATGCACCGACTCTGCAGGACCCACAGGATGCGCTGCGGTTGGCGGATTGCCTTAGGCACAGCAGCAAGGACACCCAAGACCGCTTCAGCGAGCTCCTCAACTCCCAAATACACAATCTGCTGAGCAGCCCCGCCACCGAAGACTGCGTGAGCGCGCTGCAAGACTTGCGCGCCGTGCTGCGCTCCCAGAATCCGCAGTTTCATGAGATCACAGGCGAGTCTGTTCCTGCGTTTGTTGCTTGAGCCTATCACTTGTGGGTTTGCGTACGCACTGATTACGTTTGCTCGTGCAGGCCGTCACGCGCATGCATGCTGCACCTCTTGCGCCTGGCGTGGCTGAGCACAGGCAATCAGCCCAATCAGCGACACCTACCAGCATGGCCGCTCAGTGTGCTTGTCTGCCAAGCAGACGACGCACACACGGGTATCTCATAGACTGTTGCTTAGTTGCTCCCCCGCATCATACAGCACGATGCGGTACTGCACAATTACACATGGTGCGTTGCCGTGTGTCGAGCGCACATCTCAGCGTGGCTGCGCAATCGAGGCAGCAACGATGCATGGGTGCACGCATACCGTTCTTCCATTGCGTTGAAAATCGGGGCCTTTGCGAGCCCAGTCCTGCATTAGTGCGTCACTGCATGGCTTGATGGAGCCTGTTGCGGGCGGTTACTTGAACGGGCTTGTGTTGCACCTGCCTGCACTCAGTCAGCCGGCTCAAGGAGCGGGCGGCGGTGCTGTATGCACGCCGCGACGCACTCGCCAAGGACATTGACGCCGCGCGTGGCGGGCTGGCGCAGGCGGAGCAGCAGGCCGCGACGGCGGAGCGTGAAGCGGCCGTGGCGGCGCAGCAGGCGGCCACAGCGTCAGCGCACGTGGAGACGCTGTGCGATCAGGTGCGTCAGCGAGCAGCCTGCGCGGCACCTCACCTGAACACGCATGCGGTTGCATGCCATGTGTTCATATGTGTCCTGCACGTTGCATGCAGCGTGCACCTGCAATGGGCATGCATGTGCAAGCGGCGCATGCATGCACATGATCCCCGCTTGTACATGAATAGAGGTACAGGCATCGATTGAGCAGGCTGTGGGAGGGCAACATCACGCTTATAGGACAAAGTACAGAGGCACAGCTGAACCAAGCACTGTGGCGCAGCCCGCTTGATCATCATAACAGCCTGGGCCACGCACGGGGCTAGCATTGCGTCGTTAGCATGGAGTTTGAGCGTTGTCAGGAATGTCAGAACCATCAGTTTGTACCACAAACCCTGATTCGGGCCTGCTTGTCTGCACAACATCATAGCCATGCATGTGCATTATGCGCATCGACAGGTGCTGGACAACCGGGGGGACTGTGAATCCAGGAAGGTGTTGGCGATGATGCAAGCGGAGGAGTACCGGGGGGTCGCCGCAGCGCTGCGCCAGGAGCTAGCGGAGTGGCGGGACAGGGGCGCGCAGGCGCAGCAGGAGCTGGCGCAGCTGCAGCGCCAGGCAGGGGAGCGCAGGGCGCGGCAGCAGCAGGCGCAGGATGAACGCTATGCGCAAACGGTGCGTGATGCACCGCATGCTTGACCTGCATGCAGGATCTGTGCGTGCCGATATGTGGTTTGCTCGTGCGGTACTTATCAGAGTGTGCGGTGGTGACGCCAACACGCTACTGGGCCCTACATTTTGACTGTACCACAGCCCATCAATGTGACATGCATACCTAAGTCCCACGCACGCATCCTACCCGGCGGCACTAGCAAAATCGGGTAGGACGCATGCGTGGGAACTACGTGTGCATGCCACATTGATGGGTTGTGGTATGTCATGCATGAGCCAGGAGGATAGAGTGATCGGCACGCGCAGCCGGGATGCATGGTGCAGAGCATACCCCCATGGCTGGATTGTTGATGTTTGCTGTAATCGCTTTGGGGCTAAGCCTGTACCCCTACTGACGCAGTCAGACCCATACCAAGGCTAACGTGTTGCAGCCTGGCTAGGTAGGCCTCCCAGACACAGCGTGTGCCTGTGTTTGGAATCGTCTCACAACAGCAATACAGCCAAAAGCTGGTGGTAGTTAGCCGCCTTGGCACACCTCAGCCACAATTCCACACCCCGTGCTGCTGGCAGGCGACCGCTGGTGCCACGGCGTGTCTTTCACGTGTGGCGTGCGTGCGTGCACGGTGGCATGGGGGAGTTGAGGTAGCGCAAGAGACACATTGTGGGTGTTTGGCGTGATGCGTGCCCTGCATGGCCTATCACACGGTAGTATCATGGCATCCATGCTGCATGCCATGCAAATGATGTGATCTATGGCGCATGCAGGTGCACCAGCTGGCGCAGCTGATGGCTATGCAGGCGCAGCTGGAGGCAGCGGTGCTGAGTGCAGAGCTGGACCGCGACGCGGAGCAGGCGCTGCTCGCCAGGCTGCAGACCGAGCTAGCGCAGGCGCAAGGCAAGGCGCGCGAGGCGGCGGATGAGCTGGCGGTGACGCGAGCCTGCGCGCCGGACGGCAACGACATCCCGGGGGTCGTGTATGAGGATGACCCCCCCGGGGATGGCGTGCAGGGGGGGCCCCCGCGGCTGCGGCGGCTGTGACCAGCTGCGTGAGCCAGCACGTGCCGTGCCAGCATGCAGCCCGTGGGGTTTTGGTTTGCCCAAAGCAAGGCTGGAGGCTGCGACGGTCGACAGCCAGCGTCTCAGCCATGCGTGCAGAGGTTGTCCCACAATCTGTCACGCCGTTGTGTTTGCCAGTTGGCTGTGTCGGTGTGTGCACTGTGCAGTGATCAGGGGCCGTGCGTGCTATGCGGCGGCACCGCCTGGAATACACTGGGATGCATGCACATATAAGGCCTCCTGGTGGTTTCTGCCACAGGGCATAGGACGCTGCCTGCTGTTGCTGATTCCTCTTTGCATGTAGACGTGCACAGCTTCGCTGTGCTTGACATAATGCTAAGTACCTGTATAGCGACATGTGCCTGTCGGCCAGTTATTTGCACCGTCCTGCACCAGCCGCGCTTTACACGTAAATTTGCACATGCGCACACATGCCGACTGCGGGGTTCATCCATGCTGTGCCACTACACATTGTCACCTGCTGACGTGATCCACACACATTATGTTGGTTACTGCGTACCAGTAGTCGGTGCGGTACTGTCCTGCAGGTCTTGACATGGCGGACCTCATGGCAGCCCCCCGCGGCCCCCCCTTGACGCGTATCGTGCATCCCATCGCACCTTGCCCCTGACCAATCCATGCTGGTGCCTGCTTGGCCTGGCTGCATTCGGACGCATTGCACGGCCGTTGTCCGTTGAGCTACTCTCGAGTGGGTCCCGTGCGCAACCAATGAGCAGGGCCCGTGCTTGAAGAAAATGCATGTGCACTGGCGAAAAAGTCCTGTGTATTGCGGACTTCATTGCGCTACCTACCCTTCCGCAACTGGAGCCAGCAACATTGCATCGTTCACCACCTTGTGCATGATACTTTGATGGGTTACCAACGCAGGCAATGCCCTTCAGGGCTGCTTGTACTAGTTGTACGGTCTGCTGGACTGTGCGAGGCGAGCGTGTGCCTGTTGTGCAGGTTCCCGCCCTGGCTGAACTGCGACCCGGACTGGCGGCAGTGCCCACGAGTGCAAGGCAATTTCAAGCGCCCTGCACACCGGTTGGAGCCCATGTAAACGGCTTGGGAGTGTTGGTGGGCGACCACGCACCGCTGAATGCATGTACTCACTCGGACGCCTAACGGACGCCTACAGTAACAACGGTCCGCTGACAATCACCAACGTCCCGCAGCTGTAACAACTTGCATACCAGATGTATGTGAGTCAAGGAATTAGCCTAGACGTTTGGTTCCGTTGAGCGACCATTTGCAGGCCAAGCCTGCCTTGCTTGCTTTTTGGGTGCCATATAGCGTCACCACTGCCGGCACCAGTCAAAAGCATCAGCGAGCACCATATATTTCGTCCCCTGCATAAGTTGCTCTCAAGGGGAGCACGAGTGCACGGTTTCTCACCTGCCGGTCTTCACTAACCATCACCCTTTTTCCCCAGGCCTAAATGCCATGCTGCACAGAGAGAGTCTGAAGGGGCAATGCCAGGCCCAAAATGTTGCAAATGTGGTACAACGGACGTTCTGTCATCTGGATCCCTCTATCGTTGGAATGTCATTTGCGCGACCGGAAAATCGCTGCTGACACAATTTAACAATTGCTGAATGTGGAGGATCCGCCATCGTAAGGCATACAATGTCCCTTGCGGGATCAAAGTAAGTAAAAACATTAGTTGCACGTGTTGTGTTAAGCTATCTAGAAAAGGAAGGACCGAAACCCACCTGCTCCAACCCACCGACTGCACTCTTCGCCATCTTTTGTCCTTAAACTTGCCGCTGTGTCAAGGCCAGGAGCTTGCACACGTTCACTGCAACAGGTGAAAATGCTGTCCGTAATTGTGATGCTTCGACCTCTCTGACCACGGTGTGGTCGATGCGACTTTGTTTGGCAACAGCGCAGCATACGCGCTTACGGACACAGGCAAAACTGGGGGTGTCCTCTGACAAGTTCACATCGCTGACCTGCTTGCTGGTGCGTCACAGGAGTAGGTGCAAGTACGACGTGCTGGACACAAACGTGTTCTGGCCCAACCATGCCGGTCGCGTCTCGGTTGCCAGCCGTGCGCGCCCTGCACCCTGGCTGTGACGAGCTGGGCCTACCTCGTTCCTATGCACTGGAGCTGGTGAACTTCCTGCGTGCAAAGCATATGGTGGCCACGCTGCCGAACAGCAACGTCGCCAGCCTTTCCCCTTCGGACAGCCTCGAGCAGCTGTGGCAGTGGATGCTTACTGATGCCAGCGTGGCAGACACAGTGCACAAGTTCGTAGGGGGTGAAGTATCACGCACTGCAGCCGCAGCGCCTGACAACGACTACCAGAAGGCTCGGCGCTTGATGTGCTCTCTGCGCTGGATGCGAGCCCTGGGCTTCGAAACAAACCTGGACGCTTGGCGAGGTTCTGGAACTCTTTCTCAACACAGCACTGCTTTGGAAATGGAGCTCGGCTTGAGACAAAGCAAAGAGGCCGCCACAGCCTCCACGTTTGCAAGCACCGGTGAGGAATTCCCCCACAAGCACGCACATCAGCGCCCCTGCAGCGCATCAACATCCCAACAGTACACAACGCTTTCCAGCAATATCCATGGCAGAGCCTACAGGCTTCAAAGCCACGAGCATGCATGCAACACTTGTGCGGGTGCAGGGGCGGTGGGACCATGCAAAGTACCCCGAGCGCATGCATGCGTGTACTGCGTGCCTGGCAGCCAGGGGCCACATGCCGGCGTAATTGCGATCAACTGATCAAGCACTAGTGGCCACATCACTTTCGCGAACCGAACGCGGTGGTGGCGAATCAAAAGGATAGATCCTGCGCATTCGTAAATGGTTTCGGCGGCCATAACCATTGTGCATTGTGCAACGCGTGCGTGCGTGTGTGATTGCGTGCAGGCTTGTCTAGCCTGCATGTGTGGGAGCGGGAGGTACTGCTGGACGACCTACGCGAGAGTGAGTGCAGCTGTGCGTGGTGGCTGTGAGCCAACCCTCAGCACGTTATTGCCTACGCATGCATGCACTGTTGTATGAACTGCTAGTTGCTGTTGCTGTTGCTGTTGCTATTCCTTGCTTGTTGCACACGTGCAAGGTGGTGAGTAGGTCACTCGCACAGCCGGAGTGGTCATGAGCTCCCGCACCCTTTCTTGTTGTTGTTCTTGCTGCTGTGCGATGTGATTCCCAAATCTTACTGCTTGTACTGCCAGGAAGTGCCAGTGAGGGGACAGCGTCTCAAGCACCTGGATCGAGCCTTTGAGGGGCCGATGCACTGCCAATCCGGCTGCCGTGAGGCCCGACTGCTGGGCATGCGCAATACTGTGCATGATTCCTGCCACATTGCATGCCATGCAGTCCTGAGCAACGGCACGAGCGCTGTCCGGCAGACGGAAACCTTGCTGAGGTTCATGGCAGCTGAGGATGCTTCCCGGATGCCGATTGAGGAGCTCGACAAGCACCTGGACTCGGTAAGGCTGCACAATGCTCATGAGGGGTGATGGCGCATTACCGCTGTGCAGTTTTGCAAGCCCAGTCAGGGTGTAGGTGGGTGTACTTCACGATGTGAAAGAATTAAAACCCAAGCCACCGTGGCTTTCCCCATGTGCCAGGGGCTGTACTTACTGGGCTGCTGGTTGAAGGCGCTAGCCACATGCAAGGCGTATGCATGACAGGTCCCTGGCTGCATCCATGTGCCGCACCGCACATTGCGGGCTGTTGCATGGTGGGCTTGCAGATAACGCAACGGCTCAGAGGCCTTACGCTGGCCAACCAGAGCACTTCAGTGGCGATGGAGGAAGCCGCCGCATGCCTTCAGCAGCCTCCTAGCGATTCTGACAGCCCGGAGGACAAAATGTGGCTCAGCCTGCTGCAAGACATGCATGGGCGGTGAGTTGTTCTGTGCGTGACGTGCATGCTTGCGTGGCCATCAGGACGGAGGAAACAGCCCTCGCCCTCCCTTTGTGCAGCCATGTCACACATGCACTTGGCATGTTCTTGGCATGCAATGTAATGCGATGAAGCACGCTGCCCCTGCAGGGCTCATCGTTCTGGTACCTAGCATATACGTTTGCGCTTTGCCAACTGACATCTCTGATTTGGCTCCAGATTTGGCCCTATCTAGTCACAAGTCACCAAACAACATTATGTGACTTGTACGCTCACGGACATGCCTGTTGCCAGGATCCGCCTGAAATTACTCCTCGGTGTATGGCCACTAGTGCAATGCGGTTTGCGGTGATAATCTTTCGTGATCATCTTTTGCTGCAATTGTACCGCAGGTTGGCGGAGCTGCACGCCCGCACGATGGCCTTCGCGGAGCGGCTCGGCGACTGCAGTGCCCGGCTGAGGCGGGCTCAGCAGGAGGCGTTGGACGCGCGGGAGGCGCGGCGGCTGGCGGACATGGAGCGCACAGAGCGCTTTTTCACCTGCCCCCTGTGCATAGACGAGTGTTCAATGGAGGTGCGTGCGCATCGAGCGTATGCATGTGGTGGGCATGCGATGCTCAGTACCGATCGCTGCGCATTACTGGTCTTGCAGCCTGTGCGGACTGGCTTTTGCTGCTTGCCCACCGTGCATGACCCATGCTAACGTACCTACACCATAGCTGGTTCCGCCTCCTGCACAAGGGGGCACACACATCACCGAACTGCCTGTCTGACGATTTCAGTCTTGCCTGTTTGGTTGTTGGTGGCCCATGCAACGGCCCGCTGCCAGGACTGCTTTGAGGTCAGCTGCTGCAAGCACCGCCTGTGCCGTGACTGCGCCAAGGCGACCGTGATGAGCAATGTCAACCAACAGGTGCGTGCAATGAAAGCCTCGGTGATCTGGTACATTGCCACATAGCGTGGCCACATAGTCATCACGACTAATGCATGCTTGGCTGCCTGGCAGGGTGGTGTCAGCACGTTGCCATCCTAAGCGTAACTGTCTGTAAATTAGCTGCTGGGCAATGGAACCACATGGCATCCGACACCGTTGCCATTTGCCATTTGCTACATTCGTTTGTATTGCTTGCACTGCTTGGGGGTCCCCCGTGCGGCCATTCCAGGTTGCGCAGTGCTGTCCTCAGTGCAAGGCGCAGCCCTGCCCCTGCTGTCCTGTCAAGGGCGCCAGCGGCAGCCGCCCCCCGGCCGGCCGCATGGGGGCGTGGGAGGATGCCAACGAGCGCTACTGCCCTATCACCCAGCAGGACCTGCAGCTGCTGCTACGCAATGAGGAGTATGAGCGGTACGTACGGGACTGTTGATGCCTGTTTGATTGACTCGCACATGCGACAGTTTTCGGTCCTCACCTGAGGGGAGTGTCGGCCTCGGCTAGACAGCTCCTAATGTAAAAAATCTTAAATCTACGGGACTGCATGCAGTAGCCCCCTGTAATGAACACCAAGTTATACGTGCCTGAGCCAGTGCCATGCACCAGCCCAGACCTTACACCTGTTCCTGGGGGAGCATGGGCCGTTTAGCTGACACGCTCCTGACGTAACATTGTATAGCAAATAACACACACCTGTTCCAATTGTTGATGCACACTGTTCAGGAATGCTGGGGTGTGGGTGCTGTGTGACGGTGCTGTCTGTGGATCAACGTGTGTGAAGTCAAATGATCATATCGTCGCATGGTACCATGTGCGGCAGGTATATCAAGGCGGAGGCGCACAGAGCGATGATGAAGGGACTCTTCAGGCGCTGCGGTGGCTGCGGGCAGGGCGTGCAGATGGAGGAGGAGGATGAAGTCCACTTTGAGTGCCCCAAGTGCGGGTGAGCGACAGCGAGCACCGCACAAGTGGCGCCCGCTGCCATCCTAGTTCCGATGCTAATGCTGGTCTGAGAGCAATCCTGGATGCGATCCGTTTTGGACCCTGGCCCCATCCATGCCATGCTTTGTAATGCATGTGATGCACACTCAAGGCATGCAGCACGCAGGGGGGAAATGCGTACAGGACCATGCACGCAGGGGGGAAATGCGTACAGGACCATGCACATGGTTCGTGGCGTGCGGGGCAAGAGCGAATCAAGCAACCGCACACACAATTCCGTGCATGCATGATTGTGATGACAGCATGTGTGTGCAAATAAGTCAAGGCGGTGATTGCATGCTTGCAGGTACCAGTACTGCACGGCCTGCAACGTGGAGTGGCATGCGAACTCAACGTGTGCGCAGTACCAGGAGTGGAAGCAGCAGAACGACAAGGGGGATGAGGAGTTTCAGAAGCTACATGAGGCGCAAGGGGCGAAGAAGTGCCCCAAGTGCAGGAACGCGGTGGTGAAGGAGGATGCCAACGACTGCAACTGCATGTCGTGCACCATCTGCAGCGTGTACTGGTGAGCTTGTCGTGCGCGGGTGGGTGAGCGCGTTCAACCTGTGCAGTGCACACTGCACTGTGCATTTTGGCATGCTCGGCATTGCGGGCTGCATTGCGGGCCTGCGCTTGAAGGGTGTGATGATGCCGGGTTTGCAGGGCTTGAGTGCAACCAGGCGAGGCCATGCTCGCAAGCATGTGATAAATAACGCACCCGAAGTGGAACAGCATTCCGTGTGTGTCATCATGAGCGAGCGGAAGAGATTCGTTCGGAGTATGGATGCACGTTGAGTGTGGAGTGTGGCGCTGCGCATGCGCATGCGCATGCGCATGGCGTGTGTCAGTGTGTGGTGCGCACTACGCAAGTTGTCATGTTATGTTATGACTTATGTTACATCAGGAGCGCGTTGGCCACATGGCCCATGCTCCCCCCAGATGGGGACCAGACAAGCAGAAGAGGGTCGCCAAGCTATGCGCACGGTGTGCAAGAGGGCCACAAGGGCTTAGTGCAGTACATCAGCATAAGCATCCTGCATGTTGTCATGTGAGGTGTTGCCCAAGCATTGTCAGCACCCACGCAGGTAGGCAGCCGGAGGTTCAGCTGCTCAGCAGCTGGATTGCCAAACATGACCGGGCGTTTGTGTGTGCGCGTGTGTGTGCTGCAGGTGCTGGGTTTGTGGCAATGTCATTGACAGGGCCGAGTACGAGCGGGACCCCCATGAGCATTACGCCAACCCCGCGCACCCGTGCTACCGGAAGGCGTTTGCGGAGGTACCCGGCCACGAAGACGATGAAGACGATAGCGACAGTGAAGGCGATGACCAGCCTTGACCGGTGATATGCATGCAGACTTTTGTGCGTTGCTAATTGTCACGTCGCCTAAGAATTGAAACCCCGCATGGCTTGCGCTGCTGTGGGCACCACACAGACCACACAGACCGGTCAGAGGCGAGCAGGGAAAGGAACGTACGCCCTCTCTCTTACTCGTATCAGCTGTGTGCACGGACAACGCGCCTGACTCAGCGATGTTGCCACAGAGCGCATGTCGGTCACGCACCACGACTGTTGGGGTTGCTTGCAGTGACGGTCGAACAACCATGCACAAGTGTAAAGGCATCGATGCACACAGCTAGGCGTGGTTTAATCGGCTCCTCACGCTTTCCGGCATGCCCCAACCATGTGAGCGTCCATGCAAATGCATTTGAGTATGCGCATTTATACAGCGACCAGGCAAATAACGCTGACCCTTCGCCTGGCTTCCAGCAAATAAAGAGTCTGCCGCCGGGATCGGAACTAGCTCGTGCTCAGGTTGATCTCTCCAGCCAGAACAGCAGGTGTCAACCACGTAGGTGTGCAGCAGGATGAGGGCCTAGATGGCTAGCAGCCTCTCAACCTCAGCACCAAATACAGCATTGCCTCGTCATGAATGTCATACGCTTCCAAAGGTTTTTCATCCCGCAGCTGCCGGCCATCAAAAATAAACCGCTGCTCCTCGACTGGAACGCCGTGAAAGTCTCGGATTGCCTCCATAACATAACATAGCACCCGCATCTGAAGGCACCCGGACTGTCCAGATGTCACCTGGTATCGTCTTGATGGTGAGTCGGATTTCGACTTGGGGTGCAGTGCGGGCGGCGACACGCTGCGCGCGAGTGGCGTGAATTGCCGCTTGCAGGGCCAATTCACGCTCCCGCTGTGGCCTGCGGTATGCGTCTTCGTAGGCGTTGCTGAGCTCTTCAATGCTGATGTGAAAGCCTTCCTCTGCCAGCTCCTTATGCCAGTGATGAGCGCTCGCATACTCTGCAGCAGAGTGTTGCAATCAAGCAAGGCGCACACACGCACGCGCGATTGGGCGCATGTGTGCGAGCGATCTTGCGCCCATGTTGAGGCAATGTCCACATCCCAGGAGCTTCACTTGCCTTCACTGTTGTGTAACGTATGTGATGGTCAAGGTGCTGCGGAGGCCAGGCTGCTTGAAATCGAGGCATGCAGAGCGAGCGCAAACATGTCAGGCAGGATGCGTGGGGCAGCTAGCGCATGGAGCGGCCGAGGCCATGCAGTACTAGCGGAGGAGCCATGCAGATGCCATGTCAATCGTCTTGCATGGGCTGGCTGGCTTGATGCATGAATGCCACATACAAGCGCACACAGACGGTATTACCACTTTGTTTTCCTGCTGTGAGCGATTTCTACATACAGGCCAGCAAAACGATGAAAGTGCGGCCGTTAGGCGCGTGCGCAGGCGGGACTTCGGCTCTCGTCTCTGCACACCGGGCGTCGTGTGTACAGTGGTTGTGGCTTGTCTGCCATCCCGCTCGCCAGTAACCTTCATAGCGATGATGTCCAGCCACGCGTCCATGTTTGGCTCCCAGCCCAGGTCGCGCATCCAGCGCAGCGAGCACACTTGCGCGGGCCGAGCGGCCCAAGGTTCGGATGCTGCAGCTGTGCTGTGTGGCACGTCTCCACCTACAAGCTGGTGCACTGTGTCCTTCACGCTGGTGTTGAGACGCATCCAGCGCCACAGCTTGTCAAGGTCTTTAGATGGCAAAAGGCCGCCATGCTGTTAGATATTGTGGCCACCGTGCGTTTTGTCCACAGGAAAGATACCAGCTCCAGTGCATAGGAACGAGGTAGGCCCAGCTCATCACAGCCAGGGTGCAGGGCCCGCACACGGCAGGCAACTGATGACTTGCGACGGGCATGGTTGGATGGGCTTCAGCGCTCTTTCTACAGGTGAAGGCTGCGAGGTTTGCTTTCAAAACCTGCACTTACAGAAAATGCAGCAAACAGGTGGCTCAGTACAGTCTCAGTAAGACTGGCCGTTGGTCGGAGCAAACATTGTTTGCATGAACAGAGTAAATCCTGGATTTTAATGCGACCGGCCTGCTGTTTTGCGCACATTCTCTGAAGTAGCTGCGTACTGCTCAAGAGTGTTGAGCGCTGTAGGCGTCAGCTGCATGTAGCTGCACGCCTCATAGTCACCAGGTAGCGACGTACAGTGCGCGTGCGGACGAGGACTACCAAGGCGACTGTGAGGCTAGAGACTTCGAACTAGAAGGAATGCAGCGCTTTGGGGAACGTATGTGGAAAGCTCACAGGTCGTGGCGTGAGATGGCGTGCTTGCCATCTCACGCAACGTCTTTGGCTGGCAGATTGCTGTTCCCAGGAGGCCAATATCCCGGTTCCCATATCCCTTACCTTGGTAGTAGGACCTTAAAATTTGGGGAAAACGTGCACCCCTTGCACATGCATACCGCGGGCTTGTGTGGGCTCGTGTCGGGCTGGGCTATTGTTGGTGTGCAGCGCAGTACGTAAACTGCAAGTGATAGACAAATCAGACATCAGTCAGTGCATGCATGTATGACATTGTAGGAAGAGATGAATCACATCACCCAAACGAGCCAAGGGCTTAGGTCGAGACCGAGACCACGTTGCAGACAGCACGGACGCAAGCATATCTACACGCCTGTAACTGGGCAGAAACATCCCGTGACTCAGGAATGCAAGCTTATATAAGTGGCTCAGGCCAGCAGTGGTTAATTCAGCAATCAGCATAAACACTACATGCGAGTCGAACAAAGCTGTTTCCGTGCAGTCAGGCTGTGTCCTTGCCTAGATTCAGAACGCATGCATTACTTGTCTTGCGACTGATACAGTCAGTCTAGGAGCCCAGCTCTGTCTCTCGGAGGGCTCGGTGCTGGGAGCATAGCTGCGGTATGCCAGGTTGGGTTCACCACCAGTAGCGGGTACAGGCACGTGCCTGTACCCGCTACTGGTGGTGGACAGGTGTGTTTCGTCCTGATTCAAGGGACCATCTCTTTACGACTGCAATGTCGACAGGCCGAATGCACCGCTGTGGGTGGAACGGAACAGGCTTGCAAACCGCGTTGGCTTGCAGTGCACCACAACCACAAATCCTGGAAAGCCGAAACTGGTGTATTCATGCAATATGTGAATAGCTGTTTAGGATATCACAGGCTCCCAGTCTTCGAAGGTGACCGCACACATGTTGCATCTCCATTGCAGTCTCACTGTCTGCCATTGCGCGCAGTGACACGGCTAGACCTGCGTTGAGACTGCCAAGACTTAACATGCGGCTGAGTGCCATGGCCTTACAGTGTAAAGTGAGGAATGAGATGTTGTTTTTCGGTACCGTGATGTCCTCCTGGAAGATGGGAAGGTGCCTGCATTCCGCTGGAAGTTGCAAGGGTGACCAAATAAGGTTAATTGTGCCGGCGGCTTCGTCCGTACCTCCCTAAGGCAGCTTGGGTGCGCAAACGGCTATCTTGAGCAACTGTTTACCTATGAGCAAGCCGCAATAAGCCACGTTCGTTTTACCGAGTCCAATTCGCCACCCACCTGCTTTCCCCAGCAGTCACCCATCAGCCCCAGTGCCCTTGCTGAGGCTTCGCCCCCTGAGGAGGCCACGCTAACTGGAACTGAATAGCTCCAAGCACGGTCTTGGTATTGCTTCCCTAGGCAGCGCACACCACACAGCAGTGTTGCCAAGCAGAGCAGTCTGCGGTTTACGCACACCTACACCAGACCAGCAGTTGTGCTATGCTCTGAACTTGGGAACGTTGTGGACTTCTTAACTATACGTGAAATCAGAGAGGATGAACTATTCAGGGATGAACAGCGCCGGAGCTGGACCACAGAATGGGAGGGCAGGCACTTGGCCAGGTGGCAGAGATCAACGCCCCCCTGCGATGCTTATGCAAGGGAATCGGCAAGAGCAGGCGACTTTCCTCCTTTCCGTGCTCTTCACGGCTCCCCAGAACGTAGACGGGGAATTCAAAGGTGCGTTGCTTTGGCAGACAGCCTGCATACTCGCTGGCTTGTGCCTTCGCATTTGTGAACGTGACTTCAGCAGCAACTTGTTGTGCTGCACCTTTGTGCTTTGGCTTCAGCACCTTCCGTCCACGTCCAGTGGGGCTACCAGGAGGAGTCCGTGGCGCTGACACGGTCATGTCCCAACGCCCACACGTTTGAGTGCGTCGTGGACAAGCTGCGCACCATACACGAGCCTGAAGTGCCACTTTTCTTTTGTGTCGAATTTCGTACGAGTGAGTCGCTGAAGTGTCACCTACCGAGGTTTGCTTGCTTTCCTTGCTTGCATCGTGCCGCTCGCTGTGCAAACAACAAACAGCTAAACGCGAAAGCGTGGCATGCAACACCTGTCAACAATAATCTGCCACCACACCTGTGCATATGTGCTTGGCCGTGCGCTGCAGCGGAGCTCTTCTGCTACAACTATGCGAGCACGCAGCACAAGGGCGTGCCCTGGAACGTGGCGTATGTCACACCTGAACAACAGGAACAAGGAATGGTCCTATACATAAGCGGGTTCAGCATGACAGGCCGCTTACCAAGTGATTACAGCCAGGTGGGTTTTCGTACATTTATCCCCAGCGCGTGGCGCCCACACACGAGCTATGTAAAACAGACAGGGTGTCCGTATGGGTGTCCTTGTGTTGATGCCGATCCACTTTCTTGCGGGCTGTGTAGGACAACTTGCAGCCACAGTACCTGCGGTGATGCACAGCTCACACACCCGTACGCAGCATGCACACAAAGCACATCAAGCAATCACGCATGCATGCAGCATGCACATGCATGTGGGTCAGTGGGTGTGGAGCAAAGCAGGGCCCCTCGTAATGGAATGCACGTCACGCATGTCCCGACACGTTCATAACGCTTTGATGCCCCCGTTCCGCATCTTGCCTGACTGCAGTACCGGCTGCCGCCGACAGACCTCTGCTCGCCTGCCGGTGCCAGCCGGCTGGCCCCCCTGGACTGTCAGCCCTCCCTGCAGTCAGTGTCCCCCAGCGCCTGCACCTCCATCGCCTGCCGCGCCGTGTGGCAGCTGCTGGCAGGGGAGGGCGTCACCAGCACGCCGCAGCTGCACAGCGTACTGCGCTGGGGCGCGCTGGACTGGCAGCACGCAAAGGCCGCGGGGCCGGCTGAAGCCGCAGGCCCCGACCACCTCACTGTGACCAAGGTGGGTAGTTGCGTGCTGCCAAACTCCCGGGGTCTGCCCTTTACTGGCGTTGCCTGCCTCGGCAGCAGCTTCCAAGCCTGTAACCGTTTCCTCCCAAAGCATGTTACGTTGCCATCCATCAATGCACGTAATCCGCCGTTGTGCGAGGTAGATAGGAATGTCTGCTGTGAGCACCATGCCCGCAGTGGGGAAGATGCCGCGTAAGTTCACCACCTGACGGGCGGGGATTAGAATGTCTACCGACCCCTCTTTCCCCTGTTTCCCCCCTGGCCCCCCTGCAGCTCCCCCGGCCTGCCGGCACACTTGCGTAACAAGCAGCTTCACACATGCCACCCTCAGCCTGTACTGACGTACGCGCTGCTCTGTAGAGGGTGAAACGTGCTATCGTCATAAGCTGTGGTTGTACTGTGTGCAGGCCCTGCAAGGCCTATGTGGCGTGCTGCAGCATGGATCACCAGCCGGTGCAGCGGTGATGGCGCTGCGGGAGGAAGGCCTCCGAGTGGGCAGTGCTAAGGATGACAAATTCAAGCAGGTGGGTGCGCCAGTTCTATAGGCAGGCTACGCGACAGGAGCATAATGCTGGGGCACGCCTGCACACTGTCCGCAAGCGTGCTCACCTGCATGGACTTGAAAGAATGTGTGTTGAACCTGGCAGACTGAAACATCAGTCTATCTGACGTGTGACTCATTGCATGCATAACTATTGATAGTGTTTCGCGCACCATGCTGACATCAGTTTTGCCGTGCTGCGCTGTGGTCAGGTGGAGCTGCTGTTAAGGGAGGCTCAGCTCAAGCAGCAGGCGTGCGCCTTCACGCTGACGCACCAGTTGCAGACGATAGCCATATACTGGGGGCCGCGTGGTGGCGGCAGCCAGCAGGCTGCCGGGGGCATGGCCGCCCAGTTTGTCCCCCAAGTGCTGGACAGCCACTCGTTTGACTACGGTGACGGCCAACCGGGCGGCGCAACCCTGATCTGGTTTGAGGACGTTAAGCAGCTGCTGCAGTACCTGCCGCAACGCTTCCCGCTGGTGGGTGTCCACATTGCAGCACATGCGTGTGTACTGCTGGCCACAGCATGAAGACAAATTGGAGTTGTCCTCAGTGCTGCATGACCTGCTGCATGACAGCTGTAACTGCTTGACGCATGCGGTCCCATGTGCCATAACATGGCTCGTGAGACAGGACTGTTGCGTGGTGTTATCCCATGCACAACCCAACTCCCTCCACTCGCCTGTGCATAATGCGTGGTCTACTCGTACCGCCCCAGTGTATGGACTTGGTACACTGTTACTGTGTGCCTAAGCTAGTGAGCCTAGACTTGTCGTCTGGTCCCCCATCTGGGGGCAGCATGGGCCGTTTGGCCGACACACTCCTGATGTAACATCAGCACATAACGTACGTTGTTAATGTTACTGCAGGTGGAGGACTGCGGCTACCTAATGGACTCGTATGAGTTGTCGCTGCTAGTGCCGGACAAGGCAGTACTGCGGGAGCAGCCGCAGTACGAGCAGGCCGGTCCCGTGCGCCCCCCGACCACCGCCATCAGCGGCGCAGGGCGCGCAAGCCAAGGTGACCTGCTCGGGCTGGCGCACCAACCGGGCCAGCCACACCCCGGCGCTAATGGGCACCACCAATTGCAGGGTCACCCTCAATATCAGCAGCAGCAGCAGTACCAGCAGCAGCAACCCCAGGCTGGTTTTGCTGCCAGTGCTGGTGGGGGTGGGGGTGGGGCTTACAACGGGCCGGCGATTGATTCCATAGCGCTCGGGAGTGTGTGCAGTGACGTGATGCCTTCCGCGCCGCAATACCAACCGCAAGGTCCCGCCACCCACCCCGTTACGGCCGGCAGCCAGCATCGTCCCGCTGACAACATGCAGTACAGCAGTACAGCACCTGCTGGCACGTTGGCCAACGGGCTTAGCGGATTGCCGTACAGTACTCTTTCATCTGCGGCTGCTAGTAAGCCTGCCAGCGCTGGCAGACCACAGCCGGAGGACACTTTGATGGGTGAATCACGCCCGCTGCATGGTGCCTTGCCCACCTTCCCCCAAGCGCGGCCTGCGGTGCAGCCGCAGCAGTACACCCCGGAGAGCCACTTGGGCGGTTCGGGCCAAGTAGCGCCGAGCTCATATGCGCCTGGGGTTGCCTACGGCGGCGTCCCCCAAGCAGGGGCTCATGCACCTCCTGGCTACGGTGAGGGCATGGCATCGGCGGCCAGCAGGCCAGGGGCACCCAATTACAATCACCATGTTGGTGCATATGCTGGCAGCAACAGTACTGCGCACCCCATGCAGCCGGACTACTATCACGCTCAGCAGCAGCAGCAGCAGCAGCAGCAGCAGCAGCAGCAGCAGCAGCCCCCGGTCCCTGCGGCAGCTGCCGCCGCGTCGTCCCCTGGCAGCAACTTGCACATGCTGCCGCCCCCCCCGCCGCCGGTATCATGCAGGTTTTGTCGCCAGCTGCTGCCCGAGCACAGCGTGTTGCTGAGAGGCCCGAGGCACGCGCTGGTCAAAGTCACTCTGGACGGGCCAATAAGGGTGGCACACCATGTTCATCTGCGCTGCAAGTGCAGCCAGGAGAAGCAGGGGGAGGTGTATTGGACCCCGCATGGGCTTCCTACCTCAGAGGCGCCCGGGCTGCTTGAATTGCAGGACGACATTCTCCGAAGGCGACTTGATCCCCCGTACTGCGTATGGGACGTCCCGGACGGTGGCAGCCCCCCCGCACCCCAAGGGCTGATGGGCAATGCTGCTCCGCCCGTGCCGTTGCAACGTTCGCTTATAACCGGGGGAGTGTTGTATTAATATGCAGCCGCACCTGCCTACGCAGCTGCCAACGCTACTACTGGCGATCGTGTACCACTCAGGTATCATGCATGCACTCGGCTACGGTAGACATGGAACAAATGCTACCGTCTACCATCAATGTTTGTGCCTCGCTGCTCCAAGTTGTGCAGGCCACTAATGAATTGCTGCCCGCACCGCTACTTGAAGTGCTACCCACAATTGCTACCTGCATCCGCAGGGTATTCGGTGCACCACAGCATCTCAGCTGGACACTCTTTTGGCTGGGTTCACGGTGGTGTCGGTACCACCACTGCATGTTTGTTGACACCTGGCAGATTTGGGATTTGCATTATGGATGTAATGCTACACCTCCGAATCCTGCCCCTGCCCTCCCACTCAGGTGTGCAACAACGAGTACATGCGCTGTCTTGACCGCACCGTTTGAGCCCCAGCACGACCTCCCCTGCAGGGAGATGTTGAGCATTTGCGTTGAATCAGGTGGCCTGCTTCCTGGCAGCGCTCGATCGGGCGGCGGTGCAGCGCAACCACCAACCAAACATGCTGTCATCAGCTATCAATGCACCCAGCCAGCAGTACCTGCAGCAAGTGGCACAGAGCAGGCACTGCATGCATGCACAATCGCAAAGGCATTACCCGGAACGGGGCTGACATCTGTCGCTGGGGTGCCACATACGTGTGTGGTGATGGCCACTCGTGGCCTTGCTCAGCAGTCAGCACTGCAGGTAATGCGTGTATTGGCACCTTGAAACCACTTACCGCGGGAGGCACGCGTTTGAGCTTACCCATGACTCCATGAGGGCAGCCTTGCAGCAGCCTCAGCCCCATATCCGCCAACTCGGCAAAGGGTTAACTAATGCAGACAAGTTGTAGCCATTCCTGGCGCGTGCAGTGCGCGTTGCATTTGATGAGGGATCCAGACGGTACAGCTGCATGGTCTCCGACACTCGTGTGCCGCGATCCGTCCAGACGTGCCTTGGAGGTGCTACCCCTGTGTTCGCAGCATGCTGTGGCCGTGTGCCATGCAACACAGTAAACACAGCCGCTTCTGATTGTGGTCGGTGGTGGCGGGGTGTAAAGCTGAATATCCTGCGTTTGCGGCAACGCGCGTGGGCAATGAGGCAGACCATGCAGCTTGCTCGATGGCTGAATAGTGCTATGCATGGCTATCATGTATGGCAGCATGCGTCACTGATAACACGACGCTCCGCATGACTCGTGCGCGTATCGCAAATTCACAACCTCATCATTCTGGTATACTGCGCATACGTTGGTGAGGTAAAACCAATACAGACTGATACAGGTTGGCTCCTTGCCTTACTGGGACAGAACTGAGCACAGGGTTTGACGTTGCGCTCACGATGCGTTGAACCGCTCGCGGCGGGCTTCTCAAGTGACCGCCCAGAACACAAGGCAGGAGCGCAGAGCGCAGCACGAAGGAGGTGCTGCACAACCAGGTATGCCTACACAGTTCTCCTGAGGAGCGGCACAACCCATCCTTGCTTGCATCGTAGTCAC
This sequence comes from Chlamydomonas asymmetrica, assembly GCA_001662385.1. Taxonomy (NCBI): domain Eukaryota; kingdom Viridiplantae; phylum Chlorophyta; class Chlorophyceae; order Chlamydomonadales; family Chlamydomonadaceae; genus Chlamydomonas; species Chlamydomonas asymmetrica. The sequence goes on along the minus strand of BDDA01000002.1, from coordinate 21,853 downwards.
GCCCCCGCCATGCGAGGGCCAGTCACACTGTCAGCAGCAGCTAAGCAGCGATACAACTGCATATCAAGGGTTATTTGCAGCAACATATCTAAACTTGAGGGGCTGCAGCTTGGTGTGACACGAGCAGCTCAACTGTGAACTGCGACGCGAGCTACAGAAGCAGAAGCGGTGTTTTGGCTTCACTGCCAGGGTCGGGGCATAGGCGTATCACCTTACTTGATGCAGCTGGAGCATGGTGCTGGTGTGTGTTCGTTCGCACACAGCACAGCCCTCTGATTTCTGACTCCAACACTCCCTTTGCTGCCTCAGGTCCTAATCTGTGAGGAGCGAGCACAAGACACAAACTTGCGTGCACACACCATACAAGGTAATGATGGTCTCATCAGCACGTTTGTCGACTGCCGCTTTGTAGCCGGCAGCGTCGCTGATGCAGCGCCACGCGCAGAACTACATCGACAACTCGTGTGAGTGCAGCCTTCCAGACACACACGTTTGTGTGATGGTACATACCTGTGTATGCTTATGCATACACAGAGAAAACCCTTTTGCTGTGCCGTAAACCATCCAGGAACATTTAGGCCATCACCACTGCTACGTACCTGGCTGCTACATTACCCGTACGTCCCGCCCAAAAGCACCCGTTGATGACTAACCAACGAAGTCAAGCCGTCCTGTGCTTGCACGGCTTTGCGATTTCCGTCCTGCAGGGTTTGCCGCTGACGGTGCAAGTTGTGCACGCCGGTCATGTCGGGCGCACCGCCGCAACCCGGCCAGCAGACGGCGCCTGTGCCGTGCAAAATATGCGGCGACGACATGTCACAACTGACACCAGTGCAGCGGCAGCGACACATAGACGGTCGCTGCAATTCCAGCACCCAGGCACGTGTTCAGGGTGCGAGTACGGGAGTAGCCACCTCACTGCACAAAGACTCGTGCGCTCGTCCCCAATCAACCATGACTTCGCACGCAACGGGCTCTGCTGAGAGCGTAGGTGAGCAGCAGGAGGCATGCGCTCATCAGCCGCTGCAAACTGTCGGCAGTAGTGAAGGCAAGGAGCATGGTGATGTACCAAGCGTCAGCAAAATGCAGTTGGCTGATGACAATGAGGACGACGCGATAGCAGCGACCGCACCGGCGGGCTATCAGGGACACAGTGGCGATGGCGCGGCTGTAGCGCGCACCATGGAGGTGCAGTTGGGCGATCGTGTGGATATAGGCGACACAAGAAGCGCTGCAGCAGGTCGGTGCATGCGTTTTGGAGCAGCGAACATTTGGCCCTTGCAATTCAGAATGCTCGCCGGTTCACAGTCCAAGCAAGGTGCACATTTGCTTGCAGGCCAGCATACCTGTTTGGGGCTCACCTGCTCGCTCCCCCCCCCCCCCTCAACACACCGTTTGGCAGTCAACTCCTATCTTGGCCCAGCCCGCGCTACCTGGAAGTCGAGTTGCTTGCCTAGCCGTCCTGCCCACCTGCCTGCACACTTGCTCGCTTGCACCGCTTTGCTTGCAGGCTCACTCGTCGTGTCCTCGAACATGGGCGAATGCGACCGTGAAAACACCATCAGGGACTTACAGGACGGTGAGCAATGAAGCATGCAACCTTCGTTCGGCCAGCCAGCAAAGTGACAACTGCCGCTAATATGCTATGCTATGTTATGTTACCAGGCAATGCTGGGCTGCATGCGCCACCGCATACGGGAGGTGCATGCATGCTGGGTGCATGTACAAGCCAGTGAGCATCAGGAGCGTGTTGGCCACACGGCACATGCTTCCAAATGTTGCAACTGCCGCTAATCACTACCGTATTAGGAACCTCCACGAGAAGCCTCCGGCTTTTGACGATGTATCGATTGTTGCCTTGTGAACTGTCAAGTACACGACGTGTGTCGTGCATGAAGACCACTGCCTCCAGCCTCACGATGTATTCATAATGCCATGTGAACTTGCGCAGTCTTGACCATCAACACTGCAGTTGTGTCAAGAGCAGAGGTGTTGTTGAACAGCCACGAGAAGATCAGAACATGGTCCCAACGTAACGGAGCTGAAATTCTATCACATCTTGAGCAGGTACTAGGGGTTGCCAGTTTGGCGCCTATCCCATACTACATAGGGGAAATGCGCTGGTTGATTTGGTGCACTTGGGTTGAGCACTGCACGACCGTCCATGACTTGCACCGCATGTTTCGCACGGTGTATTGCGGTGCACTGTGTTATGCGGTGTTTGCGGCATGCGGTGATGGCTGCGTGATCAGCACACGGCGCCCTGCGCTTGCGGTTGCGGTTGCTCTACGGATGATTCCGGCACCCAGGCGCACAAAGATAGAGTGCTGGGTACCGTAGTACATGAGGACGTTTGCGTCATGAAGCAGCCTCAAGAGGTTCAACAGCTACGCATGCACCTGCTTGTGCGTTGCAGCTGGAGGCACAGGACGTGCTTTTCCAAGCGGCTCACGACGACGTCGCCGCGGCCGTGACTCAGGCCGCAGCTTGCCTCCGGGACCTTGACCAGTATCAGGGGTGCCCTGAGGAGGCGATGTGGTGTGAGCTAGTGCAAGACACGCACCGCTCGTAAGTCCTGGCTGGAGCAAGGCGAGGGCTTCGGGGTCAGGGCAAAAGCAGCTACAAATGTTCACATCCATGCTTGCTGGTAGGCTGCTTGCAGGCAGGCATGAGCGCTCGCGTGTTGGCACGTACGTGTTGCCTGCAGGCAGCAGGTCTGCATGCAGATGCTCGTGCCAACGCTTGCATGTACTGCCAGCCGCACAAGCCAACATGGCTGTTGCCTGTGTAACACGAACGTGATATATGCAGCAAGCCTACTGTAGATGGCACTCAGGCCGACACTTTCCCAACCCTTTGGGCTGCCCCTCGCTTGAGCGTTTCACTAAAGCGATGCTGTGACTCAGCTAGCTGGCTGTCCCACGGAACTGCCTCGATTAAGCTCTTTGCACGGTTCATTTGCGATGGCATGTTTCACTCCTTGACCCACAGGCTGACTCAGCTCCAGGCTCGAGTGACCCACTGCAGAGCGCGACTCGCCGTCTGCACAGAAACAGCGAGGAGGGCTGCGGAAGCGGTGGACGCGCGCATTGCGCACGAGCTGACCCAGAACACCTTCACGTGCCCCGTATGCATGAGCGACTGTGCGCTGCAGGTGGGTGCTGCTGCTCGTGCACCGAGCGTAGCATGCTTGCCACGCTGAGCTGCTCAGCAAGGCTCAGGCGTGGACTGTGCAAGCCTGCAAGCAAGCACTGCGTTCCCTCTCATTGACTTTGCCCTACAGGCCACAGCCAGTGCTGGGTCCTGCGCTTGCCTACGGCACGGTCGCTTGGGCATGGCACGCACTTCGGCCTGCATGACCCATGTTCCAACCTGCTGATGATTGGCGGTTTCAATTCCCCACCGGCAGGATTGCTTTGAGGTGAGCTGCTGCGGCCACCGCTTCTGCAGGGACTGCGCCAAGGCGACCGTGATGAGCAACGTCAACCAGCAGGTGCGCGTGGTTCACATGCGAACGACCTGTAGCATAAAGCCTGCAGCCTCGGTGAGAGGCACATCCTCCTGTTGCGGTGATGGCATGACGTAGGGTTGTAAATGCAGCATTGCCAGGTGGCCAGGTGGGCAATGATGTCAGGTCCGAATGCGCAGTATGCATGGCCTCGATGCGTTCCAACCATAGCATGTTCTGGCTTGCGGGCTGAGGGGCTTCATGGGGGCGCACATGAGGCCTATGCATGCAACCTGTGCCATTGCAACGCGTCCATGTGCGCTTTGCCCATGGCAGGTCGCGCAATGCTGCCCCACATGCGAGGCGGCGCCCTGCCCCAAGTGCCCCCTCAACACTGCCAGTGCCAGCTACAGGCAGGAGGACACGGCCGTGACGCACGATGGCAATGACGGTTTCTGTACGATGACTCAGCAGGATGTGCAGCCGCTGCTGGATGAGGAGGAGTGGGCAAGGTGAGTAGTAGCGGGGATGTCCAGGGCTGAGGGGTGAAGGAGTGGGGAGTTTGGTTTGGCTCGAGGAAACGGGGGGCTGCGGCGGATCACGTCCCGCGACCCTAAATGTTTGGGGGTGGAGGTGCGGGCATAGCATTGCTGAAAGCGGATGTTGCAAGGCATGCATGGCTGCATAGGTGATGCCTACTGATGCGCTTGGCACGTGCAATCGCTTCTGCACCTGCATGCCTGTGCTCACGCGCCCGCGCCCGCGTTCACCACTTGGTGCCCTCGTAGGTACCTCAGGGCGGAGGCCAACAGGGCGATGGTGCAGAGGCCCTCCGCCTCCGCCTCCGCCTCCGCAAGCTCCCACAATGCCCTGCGCAATCCCTTCTCTGCACCGGGTCTTAACCTCCAAGGCAACAGCAGCGCGGGCGGTGGAAGCATCACCGGCGGCAGCACCGCCTCCGGCTCGACAAGTCAACCAAAGCCCTTCTTCCCGCCCGCTTCAACAGCGGCCGTGCCCGTGCGGCCTGCGGAGAAGAACGGCGGCGGCGCAAGCAGCGGCGCTTCCGTGGAGTTGTTGATGGCGCGCGCGTGGCAGGAGGCATTGGACCAACGCATGGCGCGAGAGCTTGCGGAGGCGGAGGGCGCCTTCACCTGCAGCATCTGCCTGAGCGACCTCTCCGTGCAGGTAGGTGCGCGCACAGCCGC
>BDDA01000001.1:814215-887446 GCA_001662385.1 Chlamydomonas asymmetrica | reverse complement strand
CTGTAACCGTTCCCGTCCAAAAAAAAAAAAAAAAAAAAAAAGGTGAACAACACCGTCCGATGACTGCGAGGGTTCGCGGGACAGCAGCCTGGCAGCACTGTCAAAGTGCAGAACCCAGTTATAACTGCCTGGATCACTGGTTCGACTTGTAGTATTGGCTCCTCCGGTGGCTGTGAACAACGCTCAACTTGGCCTATTTAGACCCAACGGTGGAAACCTGCACTTTCCAGGAACTGCGTGCCACCCAGGTGCGCAACACAGACCCTCCAAAGTTAAGTACTCACATTGATGCCGCTGTCAGCACCTTGCTCATGTACAATCAACTGCCGGAAGACACCGCGCAAAACCCTGCCATCAATCCACGGAACGGAACCACAGTCCAAAACCCACCTGACATGCGTCAGAGCAAAGAAGGCAAAAAGATTAGCAAAATGTAACGTTCACAGGAGCAGATACCTCGAAGCTCAATGGATGTTTCCGGGCGCTTCAACATAGCAGTGCAGTACGGTTTCAGTTGGTGCGCAAGCTCGTCAAACCAGTCTGACGATCTGATTTGCCACTGTTCAAACTGCCTTCTTTCTTCAGCCAGCCAACCTGCGCTGATCTGCTGCCTGCTCTGCCCACAGGTGTGTATTGTGCCGGTTTCCACATGTAAGCACACCGCAACATTAGTGTGAGCGCTACTAGCATAGTGTCAGGCAAAGAGGTGATTGTGTCAGTGTGTGCCTGGAGCTTGGTTCATGACAGGACCATTGCTCAGCGCACCTCCCAAGTGGTCTGGAATGATTCACTATTTCAATGAACAGCCGGCCAGCAGCAGCACTACCATACCTGACATGCATAACTGCCTACTGCTGCCTGACCCATGAGCATGTAGTATGCAGAAGAGCACGGTGCAATCAATGCAGCAAGGTGCGTTGCATTTGCTCCTGCTGAAGCGTGCAGGCTGCACAAGCCGGGCGCAGCCTGACAAGTTCTGTTTCGCCCACACGGTGCTGTCGCTCCTGGTGATGCGTGATAGGCGACAGCGAGCGCCCCGAACCTTACACCAAGCTTGGATTACGCTGCCACAGCGTCAGCAGGCCAAGGCATGCATATCCAGCCAGCTGAGGCAGGACAAGGTGATGCGTCCATGCCTTCCTGAATGCACACAGAGCGGCGAACGCCAAACAGCACGCTCATGAGTGCAGCCGCCATCGTCCCAGTTGGTGACACGCATAAAAGCGCGGCGGAATGGGTGTCCAGGTGCCAAGCGTACACAGCGCAGATCGCCTGACAGGAGGTGTTCTTCGAGTAATACAGCGCACTCTTCAATTCTTCATAACATCGAGCCAAACCAGAGAGGAATATGCGGATAACAATGCGGTACACAATCACAATACAGGCATGTGTCAAAACGCCCAGTAGGCCAGATCCAATATATAATCATCAATTGCTCTCACATGAAATGCATGTGTCATGCGGCACATCGAGCCCCATGCAGTCGAGAACGCCATGGTCCGTTTGCTACATACAGCACCTTCCAGGAGGAAAATGTGCAGGGTGCCTTTGCCTGATGTGGCCCTGGGGCAGCTTGCATGTCATTATATCGATAATGTTACAGTTTGGTCGTCTGCTGGGTGCATGCAGCCGTACTCGGCTTCATGGCGGTGCGCAGAGCGACGCCCTCCAAGCGCCACATCGCTGCGGATGCGGCGCATCGCTCAGCGCTGAACGCTCACAAGTCTTTCGGAAACTGCACGAGGTTAATGTGGACAGATGGGACGCAGAGCACAGGGCAAGTTACGTGAGAGCAACGAGGATCAGGGCGGCAGGCAGGCAGGCAGGCAGACAAGCAAGAGTCAAGAGTCAGGAGTGATGCAGGCTTTGGTGGGCGCATACTGCAGGACGCTCACACCTTGTCCACCAGGCATGTTCCCGCAAGGGAAGCGCAGGCACTGATGCAAAGCCCGACTGCTTAACCTGCAACTGCAGCTCCCAACATGAAAGCAATCACACCCGATGCGCAGCGTGCATCCCATACCTGCCCCAGCATGATGTGCGATCATCACACTTTGCTGCAGGTGATGGACGCGCGTGCATGTACGGCGCCTCGAGGCCACACGCGTGTGCCAAGTATGCGCCCATGCATGCGGATAGACACCTCAGCATGCAAAGGGTGCACGGGTGCCACCCACCTGAGGGTGCACGTGCTCCAGCACCGTGAATATGATGCGTGCACGCTCCGCCACAATCTCCTGTGGCTCAGACCGACCCTGTGAGTATGCATGGGGCAGCAATGAACGAACAATAGGCTGCGTTGATTGCAGTTTTCTGTGCCTCCTGTCCCGCACTGCCACAGGACAAGGCTGTACGAACGTACATGGGCAAATGGGTGAAAGGCCATCCTGACTGGACACATGTGCAACAACAAGATGTATAGCGTAGGAGATCGCCCAGCTCATGTGTGCGCAAGTGGGTGAAGTTGAGCGGCATGGTCCCAGATGCTGTCGCGCCGACGGCAGGCTGCCACCGACCCACCTGCACCACGTTGATTTCCAGCTGCAGCCGGTCCAGAGGGAACCAGGCCATGCGCCGCTCAAAGTAGCCGTTCACGATGAGGTTCACAAAGCCTTGCCACAGGCCCAGCGTGTCCTCCGAAACCGCGGGAGCTGTACAGGACGCAGCCACGCGACACACGCATGTCGGCAGTCAGCCTCGAAGTGCAGGGAAGTCCGCACAATTCCTCGTGGGGCTAGAATATTCAGCCCAAATCAGTGCAGGACGCAGCAGTTCGGTTTTGTGAAAAGCAAGTGGTGCGCAAGCATGCACGGACGTGCAACACAAGGGCTTGTATACATGCAAGCATCATCGCGGCGGACGCACCTGTTGACCAGCGGTTTACACTCCGTGGTGAGAGCATGAGGGTGACCCATACCAAGCTGATAGTCTCAAGGCACGATGCAACGTCAAACCCCTGCGAGCGCATAAGAAGGCGCGTTCAAAAGTCAAAGCAGAGATGCCAACATTGTGACCAGCAAAGCAGCAGCCCAAAGAATTGCTAGAAACATCAGCACAGATATGGGAAACCAGTACTGTGGCCTCACTTGCAACGCCTCAAGTTGCTGCGAGCTTTCAAGGTGTTGCAGCTGCTCGCGAAGGTCTGACTCCGTATACCCGCACTCGTATGCTTCCATCGCCTGCTCCGTAAACTCCTGAAGGTCAGAAAGCAAGCACAGGCTGGAGGCAAGTCGTGCCTTAGCATGCGTAGCGCCAGCACCACAGGAACCATGAGCAACAAGGGTTTTCATCAAACCGGCAGACTTACCACAACGGCTTTGGAGTATGGTCGGTTGCAAGCTGCTGGGTTTTGCACCTCAAAGTAGCCCCTTGCAAGAGCAACGGTCAAGTCGACGGCGCCCTGAAGCTGTGCGAAGCACACTCCATGCCGGAGCCGCCCAAGCCCCTGTGGACACTGCAGGACACAGTTTGGCTCTGTACCACTGACGGGAGTTCATACACAGGCCAGTAAGCATGCACAGTGCTTGCCAACTGTTCCAGCGGACAAGCACTGCAGTCAAAAATGGCATGGCAGGAAGCCGAACATGCACCACTTGAGCGTTTGACTTACCGGTCGTAAGCATGGCGGCAGGTGCTGCGCCTGCAAAGGCCTGTTGACGCAATGCAAGCTGAAGAGTGCCCTGTGAGTGTTGACATGGCGTGCATTATTGCAGCGTGCCACCACCGTATGACTGGCCATGTGCAGAGCCATGACTGAGGCAACCAGTGAATGGAAACAGCAGGAAGGTTATCCGTTTCGGCAACAGTCGCAGGAGTGAAATATGTTATTGCTCTCTCCTCTCCTCTCCTCGTTTATCACGTGCCATGATGACAATGATGCGTCATGCGGGACGTTTAGGCTCTGACACAACAAGGGCTGGTGGAACATCACGCTGCTGCTGGCTCTTCTGTTCCACCTGTGGCCATACACTCATTGGGTGGAAACCACTGGTAACTCATGCCACACCACAGCATCATCCTTCCGGCCATGGTGCCTGTGTTGCAGTTAGCCGTGGTGCTGTCCTTGCTGGTCAGCTCCCAGGCACTGAAGGTGACGCTAAACCCAGGCAAAACGGAATGCATATCGGAGTCTATTGACCAAGAGCACTTCTCGGTAAGCTTAGTATGCTTTGCTTCGTTTTGTGTGGGTGCTCCCGTGTTGACTGATTGTTGTCTGGAGGAACCAAAAGCTGACAAGGGTAGAGCAAAGCGGGCGTGTGTTACAGTGGGGCACCGGTTGTGCACCCGGTTGTAGTATGGCGTTCGAGGCAAGCGGACGGTGGCTGTTTTGCTGCAGATCCCTGGCGGACCCAGGATTGATGGCAGAGTGCTCGTTAGCGGTGATAGCCAGTACTACATTCCCTTCATCACTGTGAAGGTAAGTGCCAACCAGGCATAGTGCTCCCGAAAGCAACTGCGCCGTTGCACGACCAACTGTGGACTCACCGTTCGGCTTGGCAGCGTGTTCTGCACTGCGTGCCGAGCGCTTGATGTGTAGAGGGTGTGCAAGACTGACGGGTGTCTGTATGCAACCTTCCGCTTGTTCCAGGTTCTCAGTCCAACGGAGGAGCAGATATGGCAGCAGCAGCATGTGTACTCTGAGACGCACTTTAATGTCGGCGCTCGCGGACCAGGCAGCTACAAAGTCTGGTGAGGCACTCACTTGTTACATTTGCTGTGATGGCTTTGTTGCTGCTCGCTGATATCATCGCACTATAGTTGCTGTTTGCCATGCGTTGCTTCTGGCGTTCACGACACTACTGCTGCTGTGTTTCCTGTGCACACTTGTGTGCGCCAACCCTGTGCAACATGCGTTTTATCAAGCTTTTACAACCCGTGGGAGAGCAGGACCGACGCGATCGTCGACCTCGTGTACTTCACCGTTGCACACCTGCGGAGTACGGGTGGCCCCGTGCAAGTGCCAAAGGGCACCAGCGAAGAGCGGTGAGCCTGCCGCTCGACCTAGAGTCCGTTCCCAAGCCCCTCCTCTATCCCCTACTACCCACTTGCTCGCACAGCTATTTCGTGCAGTGTCCAGCTTCCTGCCAGCCAGCATGGCAGGAACGTGTCGACATCGTGATGGCTGGTGAGTGGTGACGTATGGGCTGTTGCCTTGTGTGTTGTGCAGAGGCAAGGAGGTGGCTCACAAGGACCATATGGAGCAGGTTCGGCACTCCATCTTGGGCATGAGCGAGTTCATGAGCGTGATTAGCGGCTCGCAGAAATACTTGCAGCGCAAGCTGGAGCGACACCAGAAGACTATGGTGCGTAATGGTGTGCTGGCATGTTCAGTTGCTGGCATTGAACACGGATTCTTCATACAATCAACCTGTCTGCAGTGGCATGCAGCGGCGTGCATAGCTACACGCTTGATGGTGGCATTAGATAGGTGGCAAGGCTGAATGTGACACTGAGAAGCAAACCCAAACCAATGCTCCCGTGTGTAGTGCATGCATCCACGCTTGATGGTGGCTCATGGCATGGGCGCTGAGCCGAACCAATGTCGTAGTAGCTCCCAGCTTGTCATGACGCCAATGACCAATGCACAGGGCAGCACATGTGATGCTTGCATGCATGGATCCGGCTGCATGGGGTGATGCAACATCCGCCTATCTTGTGTGTAGGGTGGTGCTCTGGTACCCTCCAAGGCAACCACCTCACCACACCTGCTGCTTGAGGAATGCATCATACACCACCTGCATGGCTACTTGCATGTGGAAGTGTCAACAGGAGCTTGCCGACCACAGTTGATCAGGCTCTGTCCTGTGAGCCATACGAGGTGCCTGCTGAGCCAACACCCCCACACTGTGCCCCACACCCCATGTCAACTTGCTGCACGGCTGTGTGCTGCTGTGTTGTGCTGTACGCAGGAGAGCAACAAGTCACGCACGCTGTTCTACACCTCCATAGAGGTGTTCACGCTCATCGTCGTGTGTGGGCTCCAGGTGTACACCATCAGGCGCCTGTTCGAGAATGCCAAATTCAGGATCACTGTTTGAGAATGTTCCTGTGTAGTGTTCCTGTGTAGTGTGCATCGATAATCCGTTGACCCGCACGCATGCGCTTGCACCGGCCGCGTCGCATGCACGGACGCATGATTGTGTAATGACGCGTTTAGAGCAGCGTGTCAACTGGAGGTTACAAAATGATGAAAGGGGCGTTGGACAATACCAAGCGGCGTGGCGCATCGTTGCGTCCTGGGCAGCCGTCGGTCGTCGCGACAGTGCAATACTTTGCTGTCGAAGAACTGTGGAAGCTCCCAGCTGAGGCTCTTAGCTATAGCACTGAGCAGGTGACCACATCAGGCGATGAACTCAGGCAGCAGGTGCACCTAGGCGATAAATATATCGTGTGTGGAAGGTTTCAGGCGGCAAGCGCACCTACAAAGTGCACCGTATTGCACCCATGCATGCTATTGCGTGGCGGGGTGTGCATAGAGGAGATCCTGATGCATTCAGAATGCATTGGATTGCCCTGGCTTGATGTGAAGCGTACCAAAGCAACAGCTAGGCATAGCTGGTTGCCACGCACCACTTGGTCAACCGTGTTGCATGGTTGTAGCTACTATACCGGCAGGGATCGGCTGCCATAGCTATATGATGCACTCTACACAGCCTAACCTGACTGGCTCAGTGAAAGCATCAGCCGCATCCAATCACAGCTGGGCTGGACATCCAAGCATGTACCGTAGTGCTGTCCTGGGCCTCCTGGGCCAGCTTGCAGGATAGCTAGCAAGCAGCAGTGTGAGCGCGACCTTGGTGCCCCACCAGTGCACCATCAGCAGGCTGTCAGCTGCTCATCCTCGTCCCCGAGGCCGCATGGCACTGCCGGCACGGAGGGCGTGCGCGTGTGGATCGCAGCGGCCGCTAGGTAAGACGCCTCCTGCCCCACCCTGCACGTCGCAGCGTTTGCCACACAAACACACCGTCACCACGTGAGCAGGGAATCATTGCGCACACTGACACACTGCACTGTGACCACAACACAACCAACCAGCTACACAGTGCACACCCCGCATGGCCTGCCGGAAAGCCACTGGATGTGAAGCTCGGCCATCAACTTTGCAGCAGCAGCAGGTCTGTACAACGCGACGCAACACAGGACACTGCCAGCCGCAGCAAGGGCTTCATGCTACCCTATTGAGCCTGCATCACTAAACACAGTACCGCAGTACACCGCAGTACGCACCAGGGGCCCATGCTCTGGCGCACGTCGGCCGGCAGCGCGCTCTTGCCGCCGAAGATGGTGGGGATGTTGTCGTCGTCCACCACCTGCCTTAGCGTGGGCAGGTAGTCAGCGCCCAGGATGACCACCTTGCGGCGGGTGCGCTCCTGGAGCAACGGCTGAACCTGTGGGCGGGGGGGCAGCGGTACGACGAGGCGTGCATCAGTACATGTATTGGCCGATCGCCGACCAGGTAGGTCCCCCTTTGGCGTTCAAGTGCTGGCCACATGGTGGTTCATGAATCATGAACGAGCAGCATGTGGTGCAGCACATCCACATTCCAGTCTGCGCAAGCCGCATGGCATGCGTTGAGGCGCTCAACCACTTTCCACCAAGGATTAGTGAGCCCGTTGCAGGTGCGAACCTGCGTACGCTTGCCAGCGGACGCCAACAGCAACGCTTGATGGGCGTCCACAACAATGCTCAAACTCGGGTTCGCAGTGGCCAGCCGCACCAGCACCAGGCCATATGACGCAGTTCCAAAGCAGACCCGCAGATCCACGGTTCCCACATGCAGCAAATGCGTCGCTGTCGCCCGCATGGCTGCACGCCATGAGTTGCTCACCGCTGCCCAAATCCCGCGGAAGATGAGCGGCGCGTTGATGATGAACAGCTGCCCCAGGTGCTCCGGGTAGTAGTCCTGAAAATTCAGGTGGCAAACGAAACGCGCGGAAAGGACGTGACGTCGTCAGCACGTGTGGAGAGATGGGTCAGAGAGCCGCCCGCCCGCACTTGCACACAGTTGCAGCAAGCAAGCGGTGCGTGGACTGCCAGCTAGGTGCACAATTACCCAGGCATTCACAAACGGATTTGGCGCAGCAGGCAGGAGACCTTGCAGCGTACAATGGTGGGGCATGTATTGCCGCGTGCAACCCATCGTGCATGGCACGTCCCCATGAAGATGCCAGGAGGTCCAGGGAGGCCCAGGCTGGCGAGCGCTCACTGCAGCCTCCAGGCTTCAAACGCGCTCACCTGGTCGATCTTGCTGTACGCGTTAAGGATGCGCTGCGTGGACATGTTGAAGTTCTTCAAGCTCAGGCCTGTTAGCGTGGGGGCGATGCATTCAGGAAGCTTCAGTGTGAGACGCCAACAGCAGTTGCCAGCAGTACATGCTCAGAGCATGATGGCACGGGAGACAATACGGTATGGCATTGGAGACAGATGCACATAATGGACAAAAGCAGGGTAGAGCTTCAAGCCCAAACTGCTAAATGGCGAATTGCGCCGGGAAGGGCCGCATGGGGATGGAACGCCCACGACCCCGCAGGACTGTGCAATTTGCATGACAGCATGAGCCTTAGAGGCAGCAGATGCAAAGGCTGATTTGAGCCATTCAGTAGTGGACCTCGACTGTGCAGCTGTACGGCTACCTCGTATGGAGGCGTTGCGCAGCCCTTACCTGCCAAATCGATTATGACGCACGTGGTCAAGATCGGCATGCCCTTGGCCTTGGAGCATGCTGGCAGGTAGACACGGTGATACTGCAGGCAGGCACAAGAGGGTTGGGCAAGATTAATGCATGCATGCAAGGTTCGGTGGTGCTGCATCCACACATTCCCGGCCTGCTGTATGTATGACGCAAGGCTGGCTTGTCATCCCGCTCATCACATGCATCAGTAATGCCGTGAGGTAGCTGTGCTGCGGCAGAGTATTCGGAAGCTCCCATCTCAGCGCACAGACACAGGCGTCGTCTGCATGGCTCACCCGCTCCCAGCACCAGATGTGGTACCGTACAAGGCGCTCCACGCTCATAATCTCCAGTAACCTGTCAGAGTCCGCCTGGCCGAGAAGCTCGATGTACACAGGCCGTCCAAACTTGTCCGTCTTGTGGTAGAACATGGGATATGTCTGCACGAAGCACAGGGCATCCCAGGCGGGCGTTTGGTGGGGCGATGGCGTGAGCATTGCTTGCTGCTCCCGATGCAAGCAGGAACATTTGCCCTGATGCACAGACCGGAAAGTGCTATGAGTAAGAGGAGCTTATGCAGGTGCAACCGTTTAGCTCACCTCCAACAGCTGGGCTTGCTCCGGGAATGACTCCTGCTTCAAAATCGAATCTACCTCATTCTGCTTGCGCCACATCACCATGTCCTGCGTGCGTTGTTGAAAACAATAGTACTTGAAGCTCCAGTTTAACATAAGAGCAAACTAAGCAGCTGGGTTTGTATGTTTGTAATGTTCGTGGGCAACAGGACCCCGTATTGAGGGCTCTGAGTCTGAGAGAGTCACACGCCTGCTGAACGTCACACCACAAGTAGCATGCAGCTAGGCAGTCCGACCATATAATGCGCTTACCTCATACATAGCTGCAGCTTTTGGAACGTTGAAATCGCGTGCCTTCAAGAACCGCAACAGACTGAACTCATCATCAATGCCGCCTACGAGTTCAACCTTTTTGGATGCAAGCGTACTCCGGAGCTCCGGCACAGCCTGTTTTTGCTGCTCAGTTACGCTCAGGTACCTGCAAGAACATGTTGCAGTGTTTTAGGTTACGAAGCCAACGCGGTCATCAACAAAGTTCAGTGCGTCAGCCGACTCGTGTTGCGCAGCAGGCGCGAGAAGCCGCGGAGCAGGGGGCCTTCGTCACTCACCAATGGGCCTCAGCAGTGGTAGTTACTTCTTGACTCGTGCTGCTTGTTTCTGAGGAAGACCAACCCCAGCTCCCAAGTCCCTCAGTCCAGCTCGCAAACATGGCAGGCTTCAAGAGTTTGTTGACCGAATGTGGCCAAGGGTCCGAGTGAGCTGAGCAGAGGGATCGGGAAACCTGCTTCGAGGTGTGGAAGAGGGAAAACCAAGGGCTGCTGCACGTGGCAAACTAAAGGCTGGCCAACTCTACTGATGAACTCGCACGCATTCAAAAAACTCGACACCCAGCTGGCGTGTCCAGACCAAACGTCAAACTTGCCTACAGCAACCAGTGCACACAAAAGTCAAGATGTGCTTTAGGATAATTGTGACATACAACAACTGTTGCTGTTGCCTTGTGCCAACCTGGCGGCCCACTTTGAGTGAGCATGAGGATGCACATCCGAATCTTCCTGCTGTTTCGCTGTCCATGGACTTGTAAACTTGGGCATGAGCTCCGATCTGCAACACAACAATTCCGTAGGCTCACTTAGTAGTGCTGAAGGCGTTAGTTACTTCTATCTATTAATTGTCCGATCGCGTGCTGTGTGCTGCGCACTACCTCGCAGCAGCCCAAGTTAGGACAAACGTGAGCTGTTCCCCACAATCCTACAGCTGCTACATTTCACAGGCCCACCGTGGACACACTTGACTAGGTGCTCAGACCAAGCGGCGTCCAAAGGGTTGGCTGCGTTTGAACCTTGCAAGATGGCAGGCGTGGCGCGCAGCCGGTTGCAGGAGGAAAGAAAGGCGTGGCGAAAAGACAAGCCCTTTGGATTTCACGCAAGACCAGAGACTGAGGCTGATGGGTGCGTTTGCCAGCGGAGTCGTTAGGCCAGGCCTGCTTCGTGCTGTGCTCTGTGCTCCGAGTGGTGCTCTTTTTGCACGCTGCACCCATCCTGTCGCCTGAGGTGTAGAGCTCTTGGCTTGCAGGAGCGTCAACCTTATGAAGTGGAAGTGCTTCATCCCTGGCAGGCCAGGATCAGACTGGGACGGAGGATTCTTCCCGCTGACAATGGAGTTTACGGATGACTACCCCACAAAACCCCCCAAAGTATGTTATCTGGACCTTTCACGTGTATAATATGCTGTAGTGTGGTCCGGTGCTCCCTGCAATTTCTGCTATGATTCAACCTGTGTCGTTGTTTAACGGGTGCCGGTGCAGTGCAAATTTCCTCAAGGTTTCTTCCATCCAAACATCTATCCGTCAGGGACAGTGTGCCTTAGCATTCTGAACGAGGTGAGCAGGCAGCAATCGTGAACAGAAAACCCAAGCTGTCTGGGTATGCGCTCGCTGTCTGCCGGAAGGAAACCTGCTTTTGGCCCTGTGGCTGCGACTATGCCCCGTCCCTGCAGGATGAGGGGTGGCGACCTTCGATCACTGTCAAGCAAATTCTCTTAGGCATCCAGGTGTGCGTTACTTGAGCCTTGTTGACAGGACACTCCTGGGCACTCCTGTACTGCACCCGTCAGCTGCGAGCCTCCAAACTGGAAACGGTCTGCTCACTGTTGAACTGTGTGCAACTGAAATGCAGGAACTGCTGGACAACCCAAACCCTGCCAGCCCAGCGCAGTCCGATGCATTCGTGCTGTTCACCCAAAACTTGGCTGAGTACAAAAAGCGGGTAAAGAAGCAGGCGCTTCAGTATCCCCCACCCTCATGATGTATCATGAGCACTCGGTGGCGAGTGCTCATGATGTTGCATGCAGGTCGATGTAATCATCAGCCATTACGTTGACCTGCATGCAACAAGCTGCACCTGCGGCTGTGGATTTGCCGTTTCAATCCAGAACGCTGCGGAGCATGCGTCGCGCTGCACATGACGCACCCCTTACCATGGCTGCACGTTGGGGCGACGCGGGCGTCGCGTGAACATTAGTGCGTGAAACCATTTATTCCATTCGACCGCTGACATTCTGACTGTCCTCAGACGCTCAACACGGCAAGGAACCTGCAAACAAACCTGCACCGTCCTATGCTGTGCATGTCAGGTAGTGCTTTGCGTCAAGTTCGCCGACTGTCAGACTGTGTCAATCGTCTAGTCAAACTGAAGTGTGCATACGTATCCCCGAACGGCCTGGTAAGGAGATTGACGCAGACCGACTCAGTTCAACCAGCCGCATGCGCCTTCACTGCGCTGTTTTCGGTTATGTGCCTAACTGTAATGACTTGGCACCATCATCGCTGCACAGCAGGCTGGGCAGGATACGCTGAATGTAAGTACTTATGAGATGCCTACAGAGGTGGCCACACGCATTCGGCGTGCAGCTGCTGAGTACATCGTGTGGACTTGCCGGCCATGCAGTGGGTGGTTAGGTAGGTGATGCCAATTGCAGTGGGTCTCATGTGTGCCTCACACTGTGCAACAGGCAGGTATTATGATTTATGAACGCAGAGGGGGCCAAGAGGAGTATGTACCCAGAATGCAGGAATGTGAGGACGTTCCTTGCATGCGGATTGTACGTTGTCTCTTGCGCATTATGCCATCCTGCATTCCTCAGTGTGGTATTGTCGCTGGTGTGGCACTCCGACACAGCAACTGAGTGGTGGGCATGCGGCAAAGAAGACAGCAATGCGTAGGTGCCTGCTAGGTGACACTGTCACCTGTTGGCACCAGCCGGATGTGAAGTCCATGCACCATTCTCCCCTCTTTTTACCTGCAGCTGAAGGTGACTTCTCAATCCAGGTTGTTGCGAAAGGCAGCGGTGGGGTTTTAGGCTGGCGTGTGGAATGGGGTACGCAGAGACGATGAAAACCAACAGGTTGAAAGTGCATGTCGCACACGAGCATGTTGCACTGTTGCAGTAATTATGAATTATTATTGTGAAGCATTCCAGCACCACCATACGAAGCTGCGCCAGAGCCCAGAGGTACCTGAGTTCCCATAACTTTCCTTCCAGAAGCAGGCTTTCGCACTACATACCGGACCCATAGTTTAGTTGCCGGTTTGCGTAAGGGCACGGAGGGCCTTGGCACACATTCAAGATGCAGGCATGACAACTCTGACTGTCATGGGCGCTGCCGGGGACCTGAGCCGCACAAAGGTGCCACAAGCGGGACCCAGCCGGAAACGTAGGCACCAGGGTGCGATGCAGCACAAGATGTGACGAGAAATGCCGGGTAAGCTAAAACTCTCAGCTAAAAAGGCTCTCAGACTACCTGCAGAGGAGCTGGTAAAGCACTTTGCCAAAGCTGCGCCGGGGAAGGGAAGAAGAGCGCACGGGCGACCATGGCAGGTATGCGCGCAAGCCGTACCGGTGTGCACCGGTGTGCAACTACTTATCAACCTGGCAAGGTTGTTGGCGTGCCATGTCTTGACAGCATGCCCCAGTCACACTGTACCTGGCTGCGCAGAACACACAGCTCACAGCACGAAATTCCAACCTGTGTTTGAACGGAGTTCAAGAGAGGAGAGCTCCATGTGGTCTTTCACCTACCACTGCACATAGCCACACGTTTATGACGCCACTGCAGCTGACTGCTTTGCACATGTCCAGCCTTCAGCCGTCTGCACTGGTTTTGTGACGTTCTGATGGTCCTTCTGCGTTGTGCTGACTGCGGGTTCGATGGTGACACCAGGATGTTCAGGAAAATGTGAAGGTGGTCTCTGCACTCCTTCCCAGCCGCTGGTTGGTCTTACAGGACAAGCATGGTCGCCTTGTGGGAGGTACGTGTGGCGACAAGTATGACGTTGGGTGAACGCATAAAGCAACACGCACCGGCGCTGTCAGCGACAGCCCCAGAAGGTGGTGGCACTCTGCTGCGTTCGTTTGCTTATTGACACACGGCATGCTTGCTGCACGCGCAGGCCACAATGCATCGCCTGCCTCGCTCCTGGTTGCGTGCCACTGCCAGCGGTGCCTAAGCCGTGGGCCTTGCGTATTGACACTGGAGCAGTTCTGGGAACATGCATCAGCCCAACTGCTGGACTTCCCCAGGAGCTACAGTGGGAACACCACTGAGGCGCTCTCCGCTCGCGTGTGCTACAACACCGTCAACGTTACCGCACAGCTTGGTGGCCCCGCCCAGGTAAACAACCTGGTGTGAAGCTGACGTGTTGCAGCCTCACATTTGCCAGACTGAACTTGTGTGGGTTCCGC
The DNA here is from genome assembly GCA_001662385.1 of Chlamydomonas asymmetrica. Taxonomy (NCBI): domain Eukaryota; kingdom Viridiplantae; phylum Chlorophyta; class Chlorophyceae; order Chlamydomonadales; family Chlamydomonadaceae; genus Chlamydomonas; species Chlamydomonas asymmetrica. The sequence goes on along the minus strand of BDDA01000001.1, from coordinate 873,457 downwards.
CTCGCAAGCCAGCAACACAGCAACCGTGTCATATGGTTCGATGCTTGCGTGCAGGGCTCGCTGCTGCGCCACGTGCAGCAACTGGTACGCCAGGTGGGCGGCGCAGCAGCCCTGGTGGGGCAGCGCATCTGGGTGTATTGGTACGAGGAGCCCCAGGAGGTGAGGGTCCCTGCACTCACGCCACGCGCACCGTGCATCCGCAGCACCGCTTTTCCGCCCTGCACGGTGCACACCTTGTCTCCGCGCCCACCTGGGTAGCACTTCGCGGCGGACTGCTGCATCCCATGCAGTGGGCTCACCGCCAGATGAGGTTGTATCACACTCGGAATGCTCCTTATACACCCATGTTCTGCAGGACGCGTTGCAGGGCAAGACCGATGGCCTGGCGGACAGGTCGTCCAGCAGCCAGAACGAGGACGGGGAGACGCTGGGTGTATGGTTTGGTGCGCGCATCACAGATTACGATGCAGACACTGCGTGCTTGACCGTGAGTACAGGGGGGGATGATCGCCAGATTGCTTGACCGTGAGTACAGGGGGGGTGAGCGCCAGATTGCTTGACGGGTGGCCATTTTGGTTTCTGCTTGCGTGCTCACTGCTCGTGGATGATTCGGTCTGGTCTGGCGGATGTGTGTTATTTCACTCTATATGCATTAACCTTCATGCATGTGCATGCAGCAATGCATTGTAGTGTGCACCACATGGGCAGAGGCATGCATGTATTGCATATACGACAGATTCCACACGCAACAGAGCGCACACACGCTGGCACGCGCGTTGAACGTGCAGGCCGAGTATGACTCTTGGAACGGCGGTGAGCCCGAAGTGGCTGAGCTGCTGCTGGGAGTGACGTTCATGCATTTCGGCGAGCAGCCGCCTGCGCAGCTGTCAGATGCGCAGCCACTGCCGCCACAGTCGGCCCCAACCCCGGCACCCGCGCCCGCACCTCCACAGCCGCCAGCGCTGGCGCCAAGCGCGACGGGAGCTGACCCTCTGCACTCAGCGCAGCAGCAGCAGCATGAGCAACAGCCCAAACACGCTTTGAGTGGCGGTGGCCCGCCAGCGGGCCACCCGTCCCTGCCCCACCCGCCGTTGGGAACCACCGCTGTCACTGCCGCGATTTTCTCAGCAGCAGTCGCGGCCGGGGCTTCCGCCCTGCAACCTGCAGCCCCCGCCGCTGCTGCTGCGGGTGCAGATGCTGGTGGACCATCAGTGGGTGGTACTGCCGGGCCGGCCTCCCTGGATCCCATGACAGTGGATGGTCAGGGCAGCGGCATCCGCATTGACCATGGTGGGATGGACACAGCTGAGCCGCCTTCTAAGCGCCATAAAGCGGCTCACCTGTCGGGGCCCGCGGGCGGGCCATCAACTACGCAACAGCAGCAGCAAGGTGTGGCGGGCGCTGCCAGCTTAGTAGGGCCAGTCGGGACGCTGCTAGAGACAGGCGTTGCAGCCGCTGCGTCAGGCGGTGGTGGCAGCGCTGCACCGCCCCTGCATGCACGGCCCGCTCCTGCCAACCTGTCCGCGCTTGTGCACAAAGCGGCTGCAGGTGCCGGGCCGGGCGGGCACGACAGCAGCCAGAACGACCCCAGCAGCCAGGATGACAGCATCAACGGCGTTCAGCTGGCGATAGAGCGCGCTCAGGCAGGCGTGCTTGCAGCCAGGGGCCGGCTGGAGCATGGCGCTGGTGCCGGCGCCAGTGCCAGCAGCGGTGGCAGTGGCAGCGGCGGCAGTGCACCCATGGCAATCGACAAGGGCCCGCCGACAGCTGCCGGCATTGGTGTTAGCTGGACACAAGGGGCTGCGGCCTCCGCCAACCCACAGACTGGCTCAGCCCCTATCCCCAGTGTTCCCTCCGCCTCCCCCGCACCTACCACCCTGCTTACACCCATACCTGCGGTAACACCGCTGCCGGCGTCTGCGCCGGCGCCGGCAACGGGCGGCCAGGTTGCGCAGCCGTACCGGCCCCCGCCGGTTCAGGTGGTGCACGCGGTGCTGCCCCCGGTGGCGCTGCCTAGTACGGGCTCCGCGGGTTTGTCAGGCGGTAGCCAGCGGAACTCCTGGGATGGACAGCAGCAGCCGCTGCTGGGTCGCACGCCAAGTTGGACGCTCCGCGCCAAGCAGTCGGTAGCCAGCCCGCCTGGACTCGCATCGCCCGCCGCTGACAGCCAAGCCGGGCCCACACCAACCTCCACCGCCACCCTTCCTGGACCCATTCAAGGCGCTGCCGTGCCCATGGTGGCGCTGAGTCAGCTGCAGGCTGAGCCACGGCCTCCGTCAAGCGCGAGCCTCGGCAGTCTGCCGCCGCCGGTGCAGCCAGGGCACGCGCAGGGCTCGGTCGCCCCAGCCGCGCAGCAACAGCCGAGTCTCGCTGACGCACCGGGGGGGCTCCAGCCGCAGCAGCCTGCAGTCGTGCATTCGCTCATGCACCCACCCCCAGCACCACAACCAGCAACATCGCCGGCGCCACAGTTGGAGCACAGCCATCAGTCAGAAATGCCTCAAGCCGAAGCGGTTGTTGCATCCAAGCACTCACACTCCGCATCCCTCGCACTCACCGATCGGCTGCGGCATCCAGCCACGGATGCCACAGTTGCTGCCGGAGCTCCCATCAGCAAGGACGGCGCGGCCCACGGGGGCGCGTCAGGGCGTACGTCCCCGCTGGGGCACGCGGGCGCCAGCGGCAGCGAGTCTCCGCCAGTGGCTGTCGCAATGCACGGCGTCGATCGGCTGCTTGACAACGTGTTGCCGGGCGCTGACGCCGACGATCAGGATGGCAGCCGGCACCAGTCTCGATCTGGGTCACCCCAATCTGGGTCGCTCTTTGTGTCCATGCAGCTCGCCATGCATCTCCATTCTGAAGGCGCGGACGACGATCAGTTGGCAAGCACAGTGGCCGGAGTCTTAGCGGCAGCTGCAGGGACGGACGCAGTGGCAGCAGCAGGCAGCCGCATCGCCCTGCAGGGCGGCGCCTCAGCTGCGGACCTTGTGCCGCCGTCAGCCCCACATGCGGAGGCCCCTCCGCCTAGGGACGGCCAGCACGGCGGCGTCAGCAACGCGTCGCGGCCGTCGCTCCTGAGCCGCCTGATAGCGGGCTCGCGGCCGCACGGCGCTGCCACGCCCTCCGCAACCTCACCCCCACCCGACATGTACGCAGGCGGCTTTGCCTTTCCAACGGATGACGATGTGAGACCGCGCTCCGGCACGCCGCCGCTGTTGCCGGTGCGGTCCGTGCCCCGACAGCCGCAAGCAGCACCTTGCCCTGCAGCCACGTCAGCACATGCAGCTGAGCCACCAGCGAACGCCAACGCTTCGCAACCGACCATGTTGACGCTCGCGCATGGCGTCGCCAGCGCAGGCGGCGGCGGCGGCGGCGGCAGCCGCGCAACTGCGGGGGAAGCTGCAGTGGAGGGCGTGCAACCTGCTGTGGGCGTGGGCTCCGAGACCAGCTACGATACGTGCTCTGAGAGCGGGCTCTCACAGGCCATAGTGGGCGGCAGCGGGCCCTTGCTCATCCCGGAAACCCTCCTTGACGCCTCCCAGGCAGACGCGCCAAACGCTGCGCACCCCTCTGGTCACGGGGCTGCCAGCCTTCCTCCACCAGGCATCCCAGACGCTGCCGGCGTACCCGTGCAGCAGGCGATGCCGCAAGCGGGCGAAGAACCGGAGGCGGTGCCTGCTGGGGCAGGTGCTGGCCCGGCACAGCTGCAGGTGGGCCGCTCGGCGGGTGTACCGCACCTGGACCCTGGCGCGCTGCACGCGTCGTGGCACGACCTTAGCGACGCCACGAGCAGCAGCCAGGGCGCCGACGGCGACGACGATGATGACCCTGACACTGACGCTGCCGCGGACGCCAGTAGGAGCAACCGCGACGATGCGCAGCTTGCAGGCGCTGGAATGCATCCCCAGGCCCAGGCCCAGGCGCAACCCCAGGCGCAGGCGCTGGGCGGGAGCGAGGGTGAGGGCAGCCTGCTGGACACGCCCCCGGGTGGCTTTGTGCCAGAGACCCTGCCGCCCTCACAGCCCTCCCCACATGCACCCCTGTCGTCCTCACCTCCACACGCATCACCGCCCCCGCAGCAACCACCGCTGCAGCAACCGCATGGTGGGCCAATACGGGATGTGACGCCTCCAGGGGCGGCTAACGGCTCAGCGCCGCCGCCTAAGGGAAGTTCCGCATCTCAGGCAGCCTCACTGGCGGATAGTGACCTCACGCAGCCCCCGCAGCCGCTGCCCCCCACAGGCACTGCAGCCAGCCACTTGCTGGCCAGTGTCGGCACTGCCGCTCCTGCCTCTGTCGCCGGAGGACCGTCAACTAGCGCCACTGAAGCCCCCCCTGCTGGCGAGGTGCCGCTCAGTCTACCACCAGCAGTCCAGCAGCAGCAGCAGCAGCAGGATGGCCCGTCAGGCAAGCAGGCGGTTGAAGCCACCCCCAGCGGCCAAGACCAGCATGCCACCGGCAGCGCCAACACGTTACCCTCGATGTCCATGCCGCCGTTCACGCAGCCGCTGCAGGCCCGTGAGCCGCCCCTGGCGGCGTGCTTTCCTGCAGTCGCTGAACCTAACGGGGCTGCTGCAGCGCCAGCGCCTGCCACTGACCCAGATGGTGACACCGTCATGGACGTGCCGGCCCCGACAGCATGCGCTGCTGCCAGTGGCGCACCCGCCCAGGAAGCTGCACCGCAGGAAACCGCCGTCGCCGCTGCTGCTGACGCTCAGGCTGCACAGGGCTTAGTTGGTCAGCCTTTGGCACCGGGCGGCACCATGCCAAGCCCCTTTGCACGGGTGGAAGCCATGGATATGGACAGCGAAAATGGTGGCAATGCAGGCGCTGCGACTGACAACCCACCCTCAGGCCAAGCAGCAGCAGCTGCAGCAGCAGCAGATAACACAGCAGCAGGGACAGCGGGGACTGCAGAGGCCGGCCGGCCCCAGCCAGATGCCACGACTGCAGCAGGGGCGGAACGGGCCGCGAATCCCGTCCCTGCCGCAGGGCCTGTTGCGGCAGCCGGCCCAGCGGCGCAAGTTCCGCCCGGGGGTTCCTCGCTGGCGCCGCGTACCTCGGCTGTGACCGCTGACCCATCCAGCTGGCCTGCCAGCCTGCAGCGCGGCCTCCAGCAGGCGGTGGCGCACGTGCAGGCCAGCGCTGCGCTGCGCTCCGCCATGTCCCAGCAGCACCAGCAGCACCAGCAGGCACAGGATGCGGCGCCCAGTATCGTCCTGTACTTTGTGCTGAGCCGCCGCAACTCGTACTCGCACCAGGTGAGCGGCGTTGGCCTGCGGTGCTAGCATGCCAGCAAGGCCGGCCGGTCCACGTGTGAGTGGTCCTTGGTGAGGTGGACCACTCAGCTGTGGTCCAGCAGAGTCTGTGCATGTCTGCATCTGCTGCTCCTTCCAGCATCGTTCGTGCGTTGGGCTCGCAGCAAGCGCAGCGCGTTAGTGTACTGTTGGAGTACCGTATTGCTGGCCTTCTGTTGGCATTGTGCTGCTGCTGCATGGTAGGCGCCTTACAACTCCAGGGTTGTCCAGCTTCTTTGAATGCAGGTGCAGGTGCAGTGGCAGTGTATCGTGACGTACAACTCAAGTAACAAGCCATGCGTTGTTCATGCTGTTGCCGGGGGGGGATCTGTGTGATGCTGCAGGTCGATGAATCGCACTTCCAAGCCCTCGTCTCCACCTTTGCAGCCGTTCGCGCCGCTGGTGGCGCGTTTGAGGCGACCCCTCCGCCCTTCCCATGCGCCCGGCCGGTGGTGCAGCAAACGCGCTTCTCCCTCAACACGCCCGCCTGCATTGAGCTGGGTTACAACATGGCAGTGCATGCAGAGGCCGGCCTCCCCCCCTGGCTCTCCGGAGCGAGATCCGTACCGCCGCGGCCGCCCGCACCGCAATGCAGCGAGTACCGCATCAACGGCGGGCTCGCGGTACAGCTGTACCGCATGCAGCTCAACGACAGCAAGGCGCTCCCGCAGAACACGCTGGTGGTGTGCGTGTGCGGTACAACGGCGCAGGTGGAGCTGCTAGTGAGGGCGGGCGCCTGGCTGTCGGAGGGCTTGTGCGAGGCGGCAGCGGCGGTTGTGAAGGGAGATGCAGGCGCAGCGCACACGCTGCTGGCAGGCGTGGTTTCGGAGGTGGCCGCGGTACATCGTCCCGCACCAAGCGGGCATCCAACTGCTGCGGTACAGGCGCCTGCGCTGCCTGGGCCAGACGCGACCGCGCAGCAGCAGGCCGTGCAGCTTCATGCACCTGCACCGGGTGGGTCTGCCTCAATGCATGCTCGGCCGGAGGCCGGTGCTGGCGGGAATGCCATGCATGGCAGCAGCGGAAGCCAATCCATGCTGCAGGGCTCCCTTGACCTCCGGCTCTCTGGCAACTCGGCCATGCATGGCGTTGGAACCACGCCCGCATCCCTCTCCTCAACAGGCACCGACTGCCTGCATGCTTCAGTGCGGCCTGCCATGCATGCTGGCCTTGCGCCTGGGCATGTGGCTGGTGGCGCCTCGAGCGCTGTCGGCTTGCAGCAACGGCTCTCTGCAGTCCCCCCGCCACAAGTTGTGTTCGCGCAGCTGCCGACGTCAGGGCTGTCTGCGGCACCTCGGCCGCACGCTTGGCCCACTGCTCAGCAGCAGCAACCGCAGACGCTGCAGCGGCAGGCGTCTGGGGGGCCGGCTGGCCCATTGGCCTTAGCGCCTGCAACCGCATCCGCGCCTAACCTAGCGCCTGTAGTAATGCAGGCGCCAGGGAACGCAGCTGCCGCCGCCGGTGGCCCGCTGGGCCAGGACACCAGCCGTCCCAATGCTGACGGTGTGCTGGCTCCGGGACCACAGCAAGGGGGCACCGAAACCAACGCAGGGAATGCTGATGCCCTCGACCCTCTGCCGCAACCGCAACCGCAGCACCAGCACCAGAAGGCAGCGCCACTGCTGTTTGATCCGGAGCCGCTGCTACCTCCGTCGCTGCTGCGTGACCTCTATGCGTATGGCCTGTATCGCTACTTGGTGCCGCTGCTGCTGGACCTCCAGCACGACGCATCGCTTCCACCGCGGACGGAACCTGAGGTACGGCACTGCGGCTTGGCACAGTTCGCACATTACCATGCAGCGACTGCCAATGCAGCTGTCCTGAGGGAGTGAGCAGGGCTTGGTGCCTTTGTCGAATGGTGTTCTGTGAGGGCAGGGTCACGAGTCCACTATTGTGACTTTGTGAAGCATGCCGCTGCAGATAACTGCGAATTGCGTGTTCCCCTTGCTGCATGCATTGTGGAGTTGAGCAACACACCGTATGCATTGCACTGAGCCAATCATGGATCTGATCATGAATGCACATACCGTTATTTGCGGGGCATACCGCATACGGCATGCACACGTGTGCATGTGTTCAAGCCATATTGCCGGTGATTTGTGTGTTTTTGTGTTCACGCAATTAGTATGACACACAGCGATAGCCCGATGCCCTAATTGCTTGCGGGGCCACCAGATGCAAACCCAATCAATGCATTATCCACGACTACCGTATTGACCTGTGTGTTTGTGCTTGCGCCCCTCCCACCCCCGCAGCGCTGGCTCGACGCGCTGGCGTCAGCGGCCCAGGCCTCCCCGCTACGCCTCACGCTGGTCAAGCCGGTGCTGTTCCTCAAGGCCGCCACCAAGGTCGTCAAGCTGCAGCGCCTGCTGGAGCGCTTCGCGGCAGCCGCTGCAGCCCGCACCAAGGACCCCGCGAGTGCGCCAGGCGCCGGCACCAGCGAACGCGCCGACGGCGGCCAGCCGCAGGGAACACCCCAGCAGCAGCAGAACCCTGCTGCTGGTGATCCCGCTGCCGCTACTGCTTCTGGTGCGCTGCTAAGGGTGGGCTCGAACAGCGGCATATGGTCGTTTGAGGCGTGTGCATTAGCGGCCAGGGCCAGCGTGCAAGCAGGCGTGCCTGGCGCGGTGGCGACGGCCCCTGCCGTCGATGCCAGCCGCGCCCCTGAGGCCACCGCTGTTGAGCTCGGCACCACCAGCAGCGGCCCTGCAGCGACGGACGCTGCAGGAAGGTTGGATGGCGATGATGACGATGCTCCGAATGATTTGTCAGATTCGGGGCTGATGCTGGACATCATAGACCTGTTGGATGCTGCCGCCAAGGTGTACCGCACGGTGAGTCATGTACTGACGTGATCAGGATGTACCGCGTGGTTAGTCATGTGCTGACGTGATCAGGGTGTACCGCACGAGCGCAGAGTGGCAATAAGCCTGGCTTCTCTGAACCCCTCTCGAGGGCGGCCTTCACTTGGGCCTCTGCCTGGCTGGCCGAGCGTAAACAACAACAATAAGCCAGTCCTCCGGCATGGCAGCAATGACTGCTGTTGGTAAATGTTTAGGTGTGATCCCGCACGCCAGATACACAAGGGAGGGAAGGCCTGCCAGCATCATCACATGCGCAAGCGGTTTCACGTGCACAAGTGTGTATGGCCGTTTGACCCCCGTTCCTGTTGTGGTTGTTCATGTAAGGTCCGTCGGTGGGGCATGCACACCTGCATTGGGAAATGTCGTCCCGCTTGTCATCCTTGTCACTCTTACGTTGCTCTGTGGCCATATGCTGATAACCCTAAACCCTCAATCCTAAACCCTCAGGACGAGGTGTATGAGTACGTCATCCGCCTGAAGCATGAGATGGCCAGAGCCATGCAGCAGCTCTGCAGCATGCAGGCGGCCGCGGGCGCCGCAGGCAGCAGCGGCGCTGTTACATTCCTCCTGGCACGCGCATCCGCGCCACAGGGCGGGGGCCGCCGCTCCCCCTCCCGCTCGCCCGGCGCGGACGCGCCATCGCCGCAGCTGCCCTTAGCGCCCTCCATTGCAGGGCTGCTGCATGCAGACCGAAGCGCGGCTGGCAGCCCAATGCCGGGCTTGGTGCATCACATGCAGCAACAGGCGTCCCCGGCCCGCCCCTCTCCTGCGCCACACGGCCAGCCGGCGCCTCCGCAAGCCGTGCCGGCACAGCCATCGCCCACGGTGAACCTAGGCTCTGCTGCTGCTGCTGGCAGCGGCAACGGGGCCGTGGCGCCTGGCGGCCTGCCAAGCCCACATCAGCCTCAGAAAGGGCAAGTAACGTTTGCCGATTTGCTGTATGCGAGCACCACGAACGTGTTTACTACACAGCCAGCCATCCGTGATGCGATGGCGGAGGTCCTGGAATACATGCACGGCGCCGCCGGCATGCACACGGGGCCCGGCTATGGCAGCGGCCGGGCAGAGCGCGGCGCCGCCGCGGCAGATGCAGGGGGCGGCGTCGCGGAGCCTCCGGCCCCGCGCTCGCCCTCGGAGCTCCTCCAGATGCTATCTGCGCTGCCCCTGGTGCACCGCTGGTGGAAGCTGCGGGAGGCGCGACCTGTAGAGGCGGCAGCCGCGGCTCGGCAGGTCGCCCAGGCGCCCGTGCCGGGATTCGGGCCCGGCGCTCCACTGCAGCCAGGTGGCAACGTTGCTGCCGGCCCTGCCGGTGCTATGCCTGGTGCGGCAGGCTCGGCGCAACATGCGATGCCGCAGCTGCCTCCGCTGCACCTGGGCCAGCAGCAGCAGCAGCCCCAGCAGCGGCCTACTGGTGCTGCTGTTGCCAGCATGCAGGCAGCAAGGGCGCAGACCCCACCCGCCCCCGGGGCCGTGCCCGGCCAAGCAGCGCAGGCGCAGCCCACAACCCGCCACCCACCAAGCGGACCGGCCATTCGGCCAACCCTGCCCACTGCGTACCAGCAGCAGCAGCAGCAGCAGCAGCAGCGCCAAGCCCCGCCTGCACAACCGCCGCCGCCACCGCCGCCAGTGATGGCTCCAAGGCCTGCACCCCTGCCAGCCGCTGTCCACCCTGAGCCCGCGGTAGTGCCCACCGCCACCTTAACGTACGGGATGACGCCAGTAGCCGCCGCCGCATGGGAGGCTGCCAAGCTCAAGTCGGTGGCCGACAGCAGCGAGTCTGCTTACGTGGCGCTGCTGGATGCGTTTGAGGAGACGGTCGAGGGGCGGCACGTGGTGACGGCCATGTTTGAGTGGGAGCACAAGATCCGGGGGCTGTGGAGGGACGACTTCACCCAGCACAGGGTGGGTGGCCAGGGCGACAGTGTATCGCACACTGATGTTGTGACGTGGCATGTGACGGTGTTTGCTCTATGGTGGATTGCACCAGCAGCTGGTGCGCGCGCGGCGTAGCCAGGGCGGTGCTGCTGCCAGGTCTGTGTCCATGCCCACCACAGTATCACAACACTCAGAGGCTGGGAGCCTCACGATCACTCCTCCATGCATATTCTCTGCAAAGTAGCACCGTGCTGAACAATCATGATGGCGACACATGAACGGTCCAGCACTTGAACGGTCCGGCACGGCGCCCCAAGCCATGCCAGTGTACACGTTCCTCTTGTCTGGTCCCGCACTCCCGCCTGCCTCACGTACCAGTGGTCACATCAGCACATCACTGATGTGAACACAATAACTTGACAGTACGCGATGGCATCTCATTTGCACATGCCCAGCTCACTGACCCGCTGCTCGCCCTGCACCTGGCCCTGCGTGCTTCCGAACCCCCGCCTGACGGCTGACGCGCAGCTCAACAGCTTCAAGAGCCGTGCCGCCAGGCAGGACAAGGTGCCCATCTCCTACCGCAAGCTCGTGGAGGGCGTGGGCACGCTGCGGAGCAGGACCGGAGTGACGCAGCAGCAGCAGCCCGCTGCGGCCGCGGCGGCGGCACCCACAACGCGCCTGCAACCACAGCAGCAGCCTGGCGCTGCCTCGCCCGCACCTGCAAATGCCTCCGGCGCGGCAGCGACCGCCGCAGCAGGCACTACCGCAGCGCCAATCTCGCTGGCCCCGCAGGCGGCCGCGTCGCTGGCTGCGGCTGCTGCAGCTGCAGCAGCAACAGCGGCGACAGCAGCAGCAAGACTGAACAGCGGCCAGGCTGCCCCCGTGGCCTCAGCCGCCCCCATGTACCCTCCTGCCTTGGCTGCTGCCGCTGCCCCTGCCGCTGCCGCTCCCCCAGTGCGTCCGCCACCGCCGCGACCGCTACTGGCGCCACCACCGCCTGCCGGCATAAACAACGCTGGCATGGCGACGGCGGCCCCGCCTTCGCAGCAGCAACTCCAGCCACACCAGCAGCAGCAGCAGCTCAGGCAGCAGCAGCAGCAGCCGGCGCAGACCATTGCCAGCGCTGCCGTCCCTGCGGCCATTGCACAGGCTCAACCTCAACCTACGTGGCAAGGCTCTACGCAGCAGGTGCAGCCACAGCCGCGCCAGAGCCCAACGACGCAGATGCAAGCGCCAGGGGCGGGCCAGCACGTGCATCACCCACAATGGCAGCAGCAGCAGCAGCAGTACGCGCAGCAGCGCCCACAGGCGGCGTACCCCGCGCCTGGGCCACAGCAGGGCGCACCCGGCCAGCCGCAAGCTCCACCGGCAGCGCCGGTGCAGCGCCCGGCAGGCGCCCCGCAGGCGGCCGCGCCCGCCCCTGCTGCCGCCGCTGCAGCCGCCGCGGACGAAGACCCGAACGCTGACGTGGCGCTGCCTCAGTGGCACATCGTGTCTGCAGCGACGGTGGGCGCGCCCGGCGGCGCCGCGGCGCAGCTGGTTGCGGTGGAATACACGTTCCAAGGCGCCGTGGGGGTCAATGAGTTCACCTGCAGCGCTGCCGAGGTGAGGGTGGGTGATATGTTACAGTATGATACCGGTACATCACCTGGAGTACATACACTCATACACTCATACACTCATACACTCTACACTCTACACTCATACTGTCGCTTGTCGCTGTGCGTGCGTGTGTCATCCCTGCAGCTGGCGGACCTTCAGGCGCGGCTGGAGAGCCGCATGGAGCTGCACCTGCCGCTGGGCATCGTGCGCTCAGGCGTGCAGGGCTACGCAGAGTACCTCCGCACGTCCAGGCCGGCGCAGGCGGCGCCCCCGGCCGCGCAGCACGTCCAGCCGCAGCCGCAAGCGCACCAGGCAGCAGCGCCCGCCTCGGCTGCGCCTGCGCCGCCCGCTGTCGGTCAGACGGCCCAGTACGGCGTCGTCCAAGAGCCGCAAGGCGGCATGCAGCAGACGGCTTACCCTGGGACGAACGCAGCGCATGCCGTGCATGCTGGTGCGCCTGCCGGCCAGGTGCTGCCTGCGCCGCCGGCCCCCCCGCAGCAGCAGCAGCAGTGGGCTCACTACAACGACCAGTCCCCGGCAAGCACCACGCCCCGTGGCCATGCGTCTGGTGTGTATGCGCCTACGGGCCCTCAGCAAGCTCAGCAGGCCTACGCCCAGCAGCAATGGCAGCAGCAGCAACAGCAACAGCAGCAACAGCAGTACTATTGGCAGGCGCATGCTGCCTACCAAGCCCAGCAGCAGCAGCAGATGCAGTTCCAGATGCAACAGCAGCAGCCACCACCCCCACCACCCCCACCACAACAGCAGCGCCCAAGAACTGTTGGGGACCTGTGGAACGCAACACGGTAGCGGCGAGCGAACCAGCATGCGCGACTCAGTTAACTTTGCTGTGAGAGGCTTGTAGGAGTGGAGTTGTTGTATATGGATGGCCCAGCCCCTCCCTAGCCCATAGTTCCTAGAGCTGTAGGACTGATTCCCATGGCGATCCAGCCGAGGCTGCTTGGCATAGGAGTAGACTGTCTGGTGGTGCTTTGAATAGTACGTACGTATCTTGTATGGCCATGTGCAAACGTTGGATCAATGGTTGACAGTTTGGGTTGACAGTGTACCGTATGCCCTTGGCCTGGAAGCGGAGTTTGGATGATGCCTCGTTCAGGAATCTTTCTTTAAAAGTTCTTTGATCCCTCTGCCATCCCGATCGGGGACACCAGGGGGGGCCTGAGCTTGCCCCTGAAGGCCTTCCCTGCACACACACACAGATGCCGGCTTCCATGCTTGCAGACAGGCATGCCTATTGACTATCGCATGAACCGATAAACATATGGAGGGTGCTCTTCGTTGCGTGTTGGCTTCAGCATCAGCATGCGTGGTGGCCGGTCATGGGCTTGCGGTATCGGTTGGGGGCGAGCGTCAAGACAAGATACAAAGCAGTGGCAGCGCTCAGAGACCATGTGCATAACTTAACGTCAACCGTGTGCAATTGTTCCTTTCGTCATTACTCACTGTTCACTGACGTTGGGAGCTTGAAAGCTCATGCACCATTGACTGACTAGTAACTGGTGCCACGCTTGGACCTGCTCACTGCAGCGTGTGATGGGGCGATACAGCGGTGAGGGCGCTGCATGATGGCTGCGCGGTGCACAGTGTACTGTGTACGGCATGCCTGTACGTTTGTACTGCCCAAGCCTCACCGACGGACTGGAGTTGCGACGCCATACAGTACGCTCGGATGCAGCCAGTACATGCAAACATGACTGCATGCGCTGCTATGCCTACAAGCACTGTTCACCTGTCACTGCAGTATTCTGCACTGTGGCGTGCGTGGCTTTCATGAGTGTAGTGAGCGTGGCACGCCCACTACGCTGTGCCCCAGGCTCGGGTGTCTGGAAAATTTGGCCAGGCATTCTGGGCCACAGAAACTGCGTCCCTGCTGCCGCTACCTGTGCATATGTGATGCGCTGTGTGGCCTTTGATGGCGGGTCCATTCTACTGCATTTGGTTTTGAAATACTCCCGTACTCGCTGGTCGAGTTGATGCTCTCATGGCAAATGTTACTGACACTCTGAACTTAGGCAGTGTGAACAGACATATGCTGGTGTGTGTACTGGAAGCTTTGTCTCAACTGCTTACTGCAGACAAGCACTGCAACGTTTTGACTCAACGTGCGCCTTCCGTCTCAGTCGGTTGAACACAGCGCTGTGATGTTTTGGGACAACAAGCCTAAGGCCCAGGATGGTCCGAAAGTCCCGGAAGTATGGGCACAGGTGCTCGCTGCAACAAACGCAGACATGCTCGTGCAGGTTGCCCACTCGCAGCTCCAGCATGGCAGCATCGCCACTAGCAAGGCGATTCTTCAGGTTGCACTCCAGGAAGACAAACTGAAGCCCGTTTTATCTCTAGTGGAGGCCGACATCCTCCTGGGGCCTGCATACCTGCCTAGCGCTGTGGCGGTTGCGAGGTGCGTTGCTCGCTCACTCAAGTGCCCGCTCTCACACGTTGACACACCGAGTCCAGCCTCTCTGTGGTGAAGACTGATGGACAAACCACAATGAAGCAGAAACCATGTTTCTCTCTGTGCAGGCAGGGATACTCGCGCTCTATCGCAGCCAGGGACGACCCACAGGTGTTTGCACACAGCCTTGCGCTCGCGGTGGCGCTGGGCTGCCAGGCGCGTGTGCCGACCATCACTCAACAGGACAGGGTGGCCGCCAGGTATTTCTCTCGTCCCTGTTCAGCAACCGCCTGAACATCGCGCAACTGGACAAAGTCATGATTGTGTTGACCAAAACAGCTCCAACTGCCAGGACTGATCTCGCTCTGGAATATCGCATGGTCGCGCAGGACCGAGGCTATTGCCCTGCTGGAAGGAGCTCTATCTTCAGTAGGGCAAGCTGTACCAGCCAAGCTCCCGCCGCAGGCCAAATATATTCTTGCGGTGCTGCAAGCCGAGGCTGGCAAGACCGCTGACGCAAGGCTGAGCGCTGAGGCAGCCCTGAAGGCAGCGGTGGCCGTGCCTGAGCTGAACCTCACGCCTCTGTGCCTCGCCCTGCTGTCCATGCTGCTGAGCTCAAGGCAAGTAGTGAGTAGTGGGCGATACAAACGCTCAGAGTTACGACCGCCTCGCTTACACGTCAGCACGTCTTGCTCAGTTCTCTCGACGCTGAAAGTGAAAAAAAAAAACCAACAGTACTCAGGTGCAATTTGCCATTACACGGAACGACTGCAGGCAGCAGTACAAGGCTGCGCTGAAGGTCCTCTCGGCATCACCCGCACCTCCGGTCGCGGGGACCGCGGCAGACGCTGTCACCCTGGTCAACGACGTGTTTGTGACGCGCCTGCGCTCCAAACTGCTGGCCGCGAACGGCGACCTTGCAGCCTCGGTGACCGCCATCGTGCACTGCAAGCACCGGCTGGAGAAGGCGCTCGAAGGGAAGCAGCTCACGGTCGCGACGGAAGTGCGGGCGCGCCTCACGCGTATGCTGGCGCAGGCAAGTGGCGATCGTGCAGCACGTGGCGCACAACCCCGCGCCTCCAGGCACAGCTCGTTGCATGGCTTGTTCAAGGCGCACCTGCACGCACGCCTACACATGCAACACTTCCGCTTCACCTTGTTCACAACGTACACAAACGTGCTTTGCTTGCTTCCATGTTGCTGTATGCATGGTGGCGCCCCCCATACATGCGCACGCGTCCCAACTCGCACCCTGCTTACCGGCACCGACCCCGCGCCCCCTTGTGTCCCGATGCGAACCCGTGTCCGCAGCTGTGGAACGACCTCGCGGTTGCGTACGCGGACTGCGGCCAGCAGCGCGACGCGGCGCAGTGCCTGGATGCCGCCACCGCGCTGGCGCCCGCCGCGCAGTGGAGCGCAGAGCTGTACGCCGCCGCGGGGCGCGTGGCTGAGGCCAACGGCGACGTCGCGGGGGCGCTGGAGTCGTACCACACGGCGCTCGCGCTGGACCACACGCATCAGGCCAGCCTCACCCGCCTCGGTACGTGAGGCTTCACTGCAGGCCTCACTGGCCTTGCTACCCGAGTAGGAAAATGGTTATTGGTGTACCGCAATGGATATTGGCAGGATACTTGGCATGCTTCACTACATTTGTAGTGGTGGTGTGCACTGCGGGCGCGAGGAGTGGAAGCAGGCTTGTGCATAGAAATGGTAAGACCGCGAAGCTGTGTGACACCCCGGCGTGGTCGGGGCGAGGCATGAGGACTGGCCCAGCATGGTGTAATGATGCCTGAGGTGGTTGGCTGGTGTATTGCAGGTGTATTGGAGTCTCAGAAGGGATCTGTGGAGGGGCTGCAGGTGGCGCGCGATGCGCTGAGGGAGGCACTCAGGTGGGTGCGTGCGGGGGTTGATGCGTTGGGTGTACTGCGTGTACTGCATGCCCGGCGCCTCACCTGGGAAGGGGGGCAAACCACTGCCTCCTGCTCCGCCGCTCACTGCTTTGGCGCACCCCTCCCACACGATTGGCACAATTGGTGCCTCTGCTTAACGTGATTAGATGAGCATACACAGCGGCATACAAGCTTTTTCATATACCGTACATACAAATGGTCATCAGCACACGTGACTACGGTACACCCCATCATGCTGCTTACACAAGGACATAACCCAGCTGTCTCAGCACTCTTGATGGCACAATGCATGTACGATCATACCGTCTCGTGAGCTGCAACACACTGTGACAGTTGAACGCAAACGCATGCCTGGCTGGTGAGTGTTGGTGCGTGTGCCAACAGGCAGTGAGGGTCACTTCACACCTGCTGCCTGGGGTTGGGGAGGGGCATGCATGTAGTGCTGCAAATGTCAAGTTACGATTGACGCAGCGCGCAGAATGCCTGAACCGCATTCATGCAATATTGGCATGGGTACCAGTATACGTCATATGCATGTTACCGGCATCATGAGGTGGTGCTGGTGCTGGCGCCTGGCTGCGCAGGTACGACCCCACCTGCACCACCGCGTGGTACCGCTTGGGCCTCACATCGCGCGCGCTGGGCCACCACAAGGAGGCGGAGGCGCAGCTGCTGATGGCGCTCAAGCTCGCCGCCACCTCGCCCGTGCTGCCTTACGCGGCGCTGCCGCTGCGCATGCTGCCGCCGGAGGTCGTCCCGCAGCTGCCGCCGCCGCCGCCGCAGCCCGTGGCGTCCATGCTCAACGCGGCGGCGGTGACGGCGGCGCTGCCTGCGGCGGCGCCGGTGTCGGTGACGGCGCCGGTGCCGCCGGCGTTGGTGGCGGATGCGGGGGCACCGGCTGGATCCGTAACCGCAGTTGTGCCGCCTGCTGTAGTGCCAGCCGTGGGATCCATCACCGCAGCTGTGCCGCCAGCCGTGGTGCCAGCCGTGGGATCCATCACCGCAGCTGTGCCGCCAGCCGTGGTGCCAGCCGTGGGATCCGTAACCGCAGCTGTTCCCCCCGCCCTGGAGCCTGCTGTGGGATCCGTAACTGCAGCTGTGCCGCCCGCTGCAGTGCCAGTAGGATCCGTAACAGCAGCTGTGCCGCCCGCCGTGGTGCCCGCTGCGGGATCGGTAACCGCAGCTGTGCCGCCCGCCGTGGTGCCAGTCGCGGGATCCGTAACAGCAGCTGTGCCGCCCGCCCTGGAGCCAGCCGTGGGATCCGTAACAGCAGCTGTGCCGCCCGCTGCAGCATCAGCGGCAGGGTCAGCGACGGCGCCAAAGGCACCATAGCCGCACAGCGCTTTCACTGTACAGCTTCAGGCTTGTGCAAGCCTGTCGCGGCTTGGCCCTCCTGTAGCCATCCATGTTCTATAGCAGGCTGCGTTTGAGCTTGCATGGATCATCCACCGGGCTCTTTGTTTTGCGGAGGTACACGGTGGCATCGTGGGGTGGTATGGCATCAGCGTCGCTGCACCCGCCTGCAACTTGACGCCCAAGCAGCTTGAGTCACATGGGTTGTACTGGTCGTCCGCGAAACACATGCATTGCAGATGATTTCCAATGTCCGGTGGCCATCATGGTATCGTGTCCACAAATGGGCTGCGCTCTAGAGCGCCCTGATCAACACCTGTTGCACCTCTGAAGCGTTACATACATGGAGACTGGTCCTCATTGGTGGACGCACGGAGCTTGCATTGTCAAGCGGCCACATCACTCATCACCCCTTTGTTCGCCTTTCACGCCCCCAACCACCTACCTGCATGTCGGCATGCGCTGGTCTGGCTGCGTTGACCGTCTGCATGAGGGCGGAGGGCTGCTGCTGCTGGCCCGCAAACCATGTACCGTATAAGCCACAACAACCCAGTCGCCGGATGTGACTCAGACAAACGGTGGCTTTGTGATTGGACGCCGGGGCTGACACGCCTGGAACACACCTGCAGAAGGCCCTTATCTCCCTTGCAGCTGTGTAGCAAGATCAGGGACGCATGTGATGGCAGGCTGTGAGGGTGCAGTGTTTTGTGTGTGTCAATCTCGTGCATGTAGTGGGAGCAAGAAGGTGGTGCCACCATGCACAATGCATCCTTTGATGCACGCAGTACGCCGTGTGCTGCTTTTCGGGTAGCCCACCTGAGCATTGTCGGTTGCCTGGTGCGCAACAGGAGCGCCTCATGATTGTAAAGCCGTGCGTCCCTCGCTGCATCGTCTGGCGTAGCGAAGAAGCATCAAGCATGCGTGTCGCTCATACATGCATTCGCGTCGCCCTTTGTGTGCCTAGCCCTGTGCTGTGTGCTGATGCGGGCACGCTACCAGAGTGTCAGGCCTTACGTAGTGTTGTGTCCTGCTGCGGTGAGCAGTCTGCAATCATGGCTCATGGCCCAGGCGACTTCTCATGCGCACCTCAACACCCCCACCGGCTATCACGCCTAACCTCACGTTTGTGTACGGTGTAAGGTTTCCTGTATTAAACGGCACGAGAGCCTGTGCTCTGCAGTGACTTGATTGTACCTCTGAAGGCACGAGAAACAATCAGACCACGCATGCCACGCATGGACGAGCGGGCGAATGCTGATGCGTGTTATGCTGAACGGCACGCATTCAGAGTCAAGGCCTCAAGGGCTATAGGTGGCATGAAGGAAGGTGTGAAAAGGCACATGCATTGGGATTGAGGAAGGCTGATGATTTGCCACGGGGTGCAGCAAGATGCAGGGCATGCCGGAGGGATGACATGCGTTATTGCATGCAGGGTGGAGGATCAAGCGATGAGTCATAGATGCATGGTACAGGCGGACGGATTCAAAGATGGTGCGACTCATGGGTCAGCAGAGGAGGTGTTGGGGGCCATCGCAGATGTACAGCAATGCTTGCACGCTCGAGCACATTGTAAACAAGCGGTCCACTACTGCTATTTGCATGCGCGATGCCTCCCGTGGTAGGGAGCTGCATCTCATGCGCCCCCTTAATCTTACTCAGTGTGCACCACTCGCCCCATGTCACCATGTGGCCCCTTCGATAAACTTCATATTACCGTTATCCGACTCCCACACAGTGCACGTGGCAGGTGGCTGCGGTAAGGTACGGTGCGTTGGTGCATCATTGCACAGCACGATATGAAACATGGCCAGTCCTCAAAATTCCGCAGGGCAGTCATACAATTGCAAGTATGTGACCCATACAGTACTGATTGCATGCAGGGCCACAATCTCCAGTTGTACAGGTAGGTAGTGGGCGCCATGTACGCCACCCCTGCAGGGCTGCCTACCCGCCTTACTCTGCAACAACCGTTAACAACCCTTGCAACCTGCGAAACAAACTGTGCCTTATTGCTCATGAGTCATGACCATTCGCTCACATGGTGATGCCGCATTCCAGTATGAATTCACAAGGTATGCCTAGGAATGCTGAAAGCGCCCTAGCAGTTTGTTGTGTTGTGCGCAAGTGCTCGTAGCGCGCTTGCTTGTTGCTTGAGCGCTCAAGGAGCCATGTGCAGGTCAAACAATGCAGTGGGCCTGGGATCTCGCTCACCCGTCACTTGCAGGATGTGTGTAGCACACAGCAAGATCCCGGCCCACCCCTGGAATGAAACCTCATTGGCTCCCACACATGAATACGGTTTATGTGGGGTCGCCTTGTCGCATGCACTCAAAGACCCACGCACTGCGTCGGTGCAAGACACACACCGCTGCCAACAGCTTCTGCACGATCTTTATTGGCGACCGGCCGGCGTATACTGCGTAACTGCGGTGTTGATCTCTGCCCAGACCGTTTTTGGCTGCTCGCTCATGCGTTCCCTCAGCCGTCTGCCGTCAACACCAACCGCATAGCCGTCGGACTTCCCACCATGCGAGCAGTCACGGGTGGATGCCGGTGAGGTGATGTTCGCCAACGTCCTTTGCACGTTCACCACCCACCCTTGCCAGCCCTCACTACTCAGGTATGGAGCGACGACCGATTATCAACG
This sequence comes from Chlamydomonas asymmetrica, assembly GCA_001662385.1. Classification (NCBI taxonomy): domain Eukaryota; kingdom Viridiplantae; phylum Chlorophyta; class Chlorophyceae; order Chlamydomonadales; family Chlamydomonadaceae; genus Chlamydomonas; species Chlamydomonas asymmetrica. Next base: position 853,493 of record BDDA01000001.1, on the reverse strand, counting down.
CATTCATTGCACCTTGCACCATACAGAAATCGCTTTCATTGAGCTGTCATCACATTGTCCTTCAGCTGTCCGGCTACCGCTCGCGTGGGGGCGCGAGGCCCTCCCGCGGCGGCTTAGTAGTTAGTGTCTAGTTAGAACCAGCCCTGCACGTCATGTCGCTGCGCCTCTCGCGCCTCCTCCTCCGCCGACCTCACGATGTGGCGGTCAAACAGGTCCAGGGCCTCCGCCTCGCTGTACACCCGCCCCTGCACCACGATCGCGCGGTGCATCTCCACGCAAATCCCTGGCCAGTCCACCACCGTGCGCCGCGCTTGCGCCGCCTTGGCGGCCACCCTGGCCAGCCGCTGCGCGAAGACGCCGACCTGCATGCCGGGCCGGGAGCCCAGCTGCGCCAGGCTAAGGTTCAGGGGGCTTCTGGCCGCGCCCGTGGTGGCTGTGGGATCCTCGGCGTTTTTCCGCGTGCTGCCTGTGCTGTCGAGGGCCTGCCAAGATGGTGAGTTGAGGTAGTGCAAACCCTGCGAGGTAAAACAGAGCGAGTGCTGTCAGCGTGTGGGTGCGACGCGCCGGGCTTGCCGTTGGGTGAGATGTTAAAAGGGCGGTGAGGGAAGGACGCATCACTCATGGCGAAATGCTGTGCATTTTAGAATGGTGCATGCGCCGCGTTTGTGTGTCCTTGCGCACATTGTGGCTGCAATCGCTTGCGGACAAATCAATGAACGTGTGGTGCACCGCAACACACATTGCAACCACCAAGCTCGGGGCCATGGCCACGAGAAGCACAGGGAAAAATGCTCAGCATGTATAAGTAAGTCGCCGCTCACTCACCCAGTACTTGGCGTCCAGATCAGGATCTGCTCTGCTGGCCACGGTCGGATGCGGCACGGCGCCATGCACCACCAACAGTCCGCCATCGGTCAGCAGCGGTGCATATGCACCCTCACGCGCCACCCGGCGTATGCTCGTGATGCGGGCGGTTGAGACGCCGGCAAACGCACCCCCCTCGCCGCCATTGCTTGAGGCGCTACGTGCGCTGCCGGCAGACACTGGAGTGGCGTCATCATCAACCACCAGCAGTTGGTCGCCGACCGCCCAGTGCTGGGTGGACGCGATGAACTCCCCAGTGATCGGCTTGCGGTCCAAGTCCCTCTTGTGTTTCTGGTCGTAGTATTGGCTCGACGACGTGATCAGTGCACGCATGTGGCGGCGGGTGCTTTGGTCTCGTACTGCCGTGCTCGCTTTGCTGCTGCTCTCCCATGCAACCACGCTGTACGGTGTGGTTCCGAGGGGTACTGCGGTGCGATAGTCGTACACCCGGCATGTTGACACCCGGCCTCCGGGTGCAGATTTGACTGAAGCAGCCTTGTCGTCGCTGCCAGTAGTGAGCTGTGGCTGCTTCACATAGCACTCGACAGTGTCGCCTATGCGCAGCTGCGCAACGGTGGTGGTGAGCCACGTGCCAGTGGTGGGGTTGTGGCGCCGTACAGTGGCAGAGGAGGGGAAGTATATTTCCATGGGTGGCGCGCCAAGCGACCCTGATGACCCTGAAAGAGTGTGTGTGTGTGTGTGACCACGACGAAGAGCGGTGCAAGCGTGGTGAACCATTAGTGCTGTTTTTGAGGACTGGGGGACCTGGATAATTGTGTGGGTGGGGTGTATTGTGCGCGCATGGAATCAGGTGAAGCGCTTGTCCTGGGTGGTGCTAAGGATGTCTCTCATGGAAAATAATGACACGGAACAGCTTATTAATATGAAGCGTGATAAGGACTGTCATATGCGTATGAGGAGTCCTAGTGTCGCACCTGCGGCACTAACGGCACCACACACGAACGAGAGACCAACGAGCAGGACGAGCTGCGCCAGCGCAGCCGACATACCCAGCTCCAGCAGAGCCGCACGAGGCTTCCTGAAATCACAGGAAGGATGTCAGGCACCAGTGGTGGTGAAGGCGCGCGTGAGCCGCGTTAGATTCATAGGCGCAAAAGTGTATGCAGCACGCCTCGCAACCAGTGCACTTAACAAGGACGGTGTATCCCTTCAACCTAGCAGTGGCCGTGTAGGACATAAATAATATGAAAAGGCACGCTATAGGGTTTTACAAGAAACCTATGACCGCTTACGCAAGTGTCCTAAATGTGACTTAGTGAGTCAGCCAGCAGTGGCAGAGGTGGCAAGGGACATTGAACCGAATGCTTCGGGGATAACTAGAAATAGAAATGCTGCCAGATGAGCTGCTGTGGGGTCAGGTAGGTGTAAGTGCGGGTTGTTTGTGTACGATGCGTTTGCAGGACCCGATGTAGCGGTATTCTCCTCGGCTCGGCAGTATTTCTGCTCGCGCATATCGGTAAGAGCAGTCTAGAGTCAGTTTTGCGATGAGCTATCTGGGGACAGTCACGTAACTTACAACCCTATACCCAGACTTTGCAGACATGTTCACGCCCCCCCGTCTTCTGCCCAGTCATCCACTTTGCACCCGAACGAGCAGGGTCAGGTAGGACAACAACAAGTAAGGGGCCAAACCTATTTTGGAACTGTGGCAGCAGATACCACAGCTTTGCACAAGCGCCCTCGGCCCTCGGCCTCCCCAGCACTCTTCCCCGTGCAGAAACGGACACGCTTGCCCGACAGGTTGGCGGGCACGGCAGTCACAACACGTTCTTGAACTCTCACCAAATCGATTGCTCCATCAAACACGTTTAAAGTGTCAGTAGGTCCTCTGCGTTGGGAAGGAAATCCGGTCCTGGCAATCAGGCCACGTTGCACGCCGTGAGGCACGCAGCTGCTGATGCTTGGGGACTGTCAGGACTGCGGAAGTAAACTGCGGAAGCGGCTGTTCTTTCGTGAAGTCAACTTTAAAATGCTCCTAATTGTCGCAAGGACTGTATGGTGGGGCAGAGGACTGTACAGTGGGCGGTGTGGTATGACGTATCGCGTCGGTCGGGCTGATGATGCCAGGCACGGTTACTGTGGTTGTGTTTAACAAACATATAAAATGATCACACGTCCAAGCTACCAAGTGTTCTGGAGAATTCTTTCTGCGTTTTAGGGATTTTAGTAGGGGTAGGTGTGCCTGGAACGTACAGCAACTACACAGGTACCGCGGCATGCTGGTATATGTCAGGGGAGTAGAGAGGGAAGCTGCATACAATACTTTAGGCCTATGAATTGCGTAATGAATCCACTGGCTGCCAGGCAGTGCATCAGCCTTGCATTGCCTTTTGAAACGCAAAGTGACTGTCCTTGCCTTGCAGAACGCACCGCACGGACGTGACAAAGGCAGGCAGGTAGTATGTCTTAGAGGAGCCAAGGCAGTAACACATGACTGGAATAGCCAGGAGCAAGTCCTGACCCTTTCAATGTAGCCGTAGGTAGTCGCTCATATTCTGACGTGAAGCCTTCATGGCCGCTCATGGGGCGGGGGTGAGGAGAGCACGCGCCACTGGAACACCACTGCCCGATCAGGGGAGCACGCTACTTGGCACTACTGGGTGGCAAGTTACCTCTAGCAACTGAGAGCTGCTGGCCAGCGTCTCACCTACACACTGTGCTCAGGGGCGGCAGCACATTCTGCCTGTGTCAGTGGGACCAAGCCTGCAAGCGCGGTTTGCAAAGTGCTCAGTGTCCAGCTTTACAGCCAAGCAGGATTGGTGCAGCCATGCAGCCAAATACAAGTACCGAGCAGGGGGGGTCAAGCCACGGCATGATGCATGCACACTGGACACGTTCGCCTACACCGTTGGACGGTGGCCACTCTAGTGACAGAACAGGCAACCCCAGGGCATGCGCTCTTCAGTGTAACCAGGAGCGCTGTACGTCTGTGCATTTGTGGACATAAACTTGCACAGACAGCAATCATCAGGGCACGCATATTCGTGCGGGCTTGCTGTTGCGGCAGGAAAACGGCAGGAGGCTGAGAAGGCGCGCAGGCCGAAGAACTGAGCAGGCTCTGCCTGCTGCAACGCCCATATTGACATGCCGCAGACTGGGGATTCAAAGCTCATCCAGGCAGGTGCACTACGTTGGATGAACGAATGGGTTCACAGGACTCGCAGGGCACTGAATGTGCACAGCACCGGCTGGCTAGCGGCTTGCTGTGCTGGTGGCCATTGACAAACTCCCCATCCCGCTCGGCATATGCTCGGAGTTCAGCGTGTGAGTGGCAGCGCCTCTCGCCAACACAGACACACGCACCCACCCACCCACACAAAACAGTTCGGGACAGTGCAAGCAGCCGGGGGGCTCTGGCATGCGCTGAGCCAGCAAAGTCACATGCGAAGGCTGGCAAGTGGCAGGGCGAGCCAATGCGGGTGGCAGCCGTCAAGGCAAGGGTGCAAGGCATTCAGGTGCAGTCAAGGGAGGGTGGCGGTACATGGCGGCCTGTGCTGTTGCCAATTTGCCATGTATGTCGTGGTGGAGACGCTCAAACGCATGCTCTCATGTTGCACGACGCTCAAAACCAAAGGCATACGCCTTATCAATAACGCTGGAGAACAGCATGCACTGTAGGCGGGGAAGCCCGCTGCACACAGATTTGGAGTGCCTTCACTCAAAAGGTCCCAGGCGTCCCGTGGGGCAGAGCATTGCTGACGCACCCATATATGCAGTGCCCCTCACCTCTCATGGCATCGCATGCACGGTACACGCAGCTCATAGTATGGGCGGCTCTAATTAGTAGGCTCCACACCAACTCAAGTCATACGTACCGGTATGTCAGTGCGTGAAAACGCTAATAGCATTCATCGGAGTGTACAGGTGCTCGCCATACAAAACAAAAGCAGCATGTGAAGGACAGATGGAGTCCTTAATTGCGGCGCTTCTCTCGTGGCTGCTAGTGGCACACAAACATACAGCCAAAGTGCAGAGGGGTGAAGGAAGGAGGGAGCACAGCCTCTTGCCTGGACACGCAGCGTCAGGCTCACGATACGACATGGATGTGCACGCTCACCAGTCACCACTCCACCCTGAGTGAGGGTGCAAACAGCACACCCTATCACACAAGCCACGAAAAAGTCGCCAGCGTACACCTGATAAGCTGACACTTTATGCGCGTAGGCGCAGCACCACACGTCAGCCAGAGCGAAACGGCACAGGGCGGGGCAGGATTGGCCTGGGTGACTAGTGAAGGGGTGTGGCTGGCTGGTGCGGGCGGGCGGGCGCTGGCTGGCTTGACCCACATCAGCGGCTGCATGCCGGTTGGGCAGCATGCGGATCGCACAGCGTCCATATACATAGCTATGCATGTGAACTTGAGGGTTGTAATATACATGAACAGCCGACGCCCACAACGCTCACAGGCCGGAGCGCGCGCTACAGCGAAGCACACGGCGCGCGCAAACAGCAGTCCAAAAGGTGGCGAAACATGTGCCCACAAGTTCGCGTTTCCACACTAGTAAGGGGACACCGCAGCTGTGTGTTCAGGCAGGATTTTGCGGTTTCACAAGACAAAGTCAGGACCAGGGGCCAGCATCGCGTTGCATGCGGCCAACTTGGCATTCCAGCACTGAGCAACAAATAGCTGCATGCCTGCAGCCTGGGGCGCATGAAAGATCATGTTATGTCAAGCCGGCAGTCCAACGTGAGCAGCAGCACTAGCATGAGGCGCGTGTGAGTTTCAGGGTGGGGTAGTGTTGAGTTATTACGGGCGTCAGAAAGCATGACAACTACACCTGCTGCTGCAGCGCATTGCACACTGCACTCGGCAGGCAGGCTGCACCTGCTGGCCAGCACGGGGCGGGCCTCAGCAGACTGCTCGCTAGCTGCAGGGCAGCCACAGCAAGCACACATCGCCTAGTGTGCGGGCAGCAGCTCCAGGTGCAGCTTTACCAGGCCCTCATCATCCACCTGCAGGCGGGCAGCAGCACGCGGGCATCGCCTTAAGGCCATGCAGGTGGCGGAACACACAACAGCAGCAGCAAACCTTGAGCGCATGTGCACCGTCATGAGCCACACGCAACAATCGCAGCACAGCAAAGCACTGCAGCGATGGGCAGGCGCCCCTCACGCATCGCTTCCCCCTTCTCTGCTGAAGCAGCAGCGTTGCAGGTGCGACGGCCTCCGCCCACGCAAACAACGCGCACATTTACTTGCAACAACAGTGTAACATACCCGCTACCTGCTGGCCCCCCTTGTCCTGCATCCTTTTCCATGCAAACCTGATGGGCAGAGCTCCCGCTCACTTCCCAACCTGCCTGGCAACAACGCTCACCTTCAGTGACGCCTGCAGCGCCTTAATGCCTGCGCCCTCCCCCTCGCCCTCCTCATCGTCCTCGTCAGCGTCATCGTCCACGTCAAACACGTGTGAGGCAACGGCGCCGTTGGTGTGGCCTACCTCCTGATACGTCCCGCACAGGCGCCGCAGCACCGCCTCCGTGCTCTCACCCGCAGCATGACCCGCCTTGACCTGTGCACACACACACACACATGCGAGCACGCAAGCACATGTGAGCAACGGTACATAAAAACACCCCCACGACCAAGCACCCCCACCAACGCACAACAAACAACACTGAGCAGGATCGCCACAAAGCATGGCATGACTCATCGACATACAATACTGTATGGCTGTTCCTACCGTTACTACCGAGGTACCTTGCATTCAGCAGTACTATATCTGGATTGTGCACCATCAAGTGCCGGCAGAGGAGCTTACACCATGCTGCAGTTGCATGGCTGCAGGCATGTGGCTGTAGCACAAGCAGCCCACAGCGTATGTCGCAGAGGGTGCCATGAGCGGCACCACATTGGGCAGCAAGGCACGTGTGGCATGCAAGCGGGCTTGGTGCACGTCACGGCCAGCAGCTGCGGCTCGCTGCACACACACAGTCGTCATGGGATGGGATCTGCTGCGGCAGCTGTGCCAGCACCAGTGCTAATGGGGCTGTGCTGCGTGCTGGCGCGCACGCCCATGGCCACGCCGCGGCGCCGCGCACCTTGACCACCGTGGCGTTGATGTCCTCCATCAGCCTCGTGATGGCGCGGCTGGTCACGCCACGCAGCGCTCCACCTGCGCACCAAGCGCCAGGCACACAAAGCACCACAGTCCACAACTGACAAGCGCACCTCCTGGCGGATGAGTGCCAGAAAGAGTGAGAGTGAGAGAGTGTGCGAGAAAGAGATGCGGCTGGATTGCGTCATGAAAAGGCTCATGCACAGGCGGTAGCTGGCGTCGATGTAAGAGCACACGCTTGTGGCCACTCGGAACCTACCGAGGACGGGCATGTGCGCCATGAAGCTTGGCACGCCTGTGCATGAGCGCAATGGGCACGCAGATCCGGCGCCGCGTGACAGGCAAAGATGGGCACATGGTGAGCACGCGTCAGCAGCCTCAGCTCCGAGCTGAGGCAAGGTGGGGAGCACGGAGCAATAAGGGCGGATGCAGCAGCAGTCGTCGCCACTACGAGGTCCAATACTTATGGACTCCAAGCACCAGCGCATGTGGGTCATGACTCACGATGCCAGTATCATCCACAGTCGAGGGCGCTGTGGCGCCGCCATCACCCCAAACACACCCGCGCAACATGTGCCACGCGTGCCACAAACTCTGCCAAGACTGCTGCAAACACGCACAACCTACGCGGCACGAAGGAATTATAACCTGAATGGCATTGCAGATCCGTGCTGGTCCCTCACTATGCATCCTCGGCTGCGGCCGCCAGGCGGAGTGTTCCCGCCCGGCTCACCTTTGGGCAGGATGTCCTGCTGCAGCACCCCGCGCGTGCCCACCACGCGCTCACTGCCATCCTCCGCCACCTGCGTGATGGGGAAGAGCTCCCAGCGGCCCTGGAAGCGCCCCAGCACGTCGCTGTGCAGCAGCTTGAACTCTGTGGCCAGGCAGGTGTCGGGCTCCCTGGAGTCCTCCGTCACCTCCAGGCAGGTGCAGTAGCTGCGCCGTATCCACAGGATGCGCAGCTCACCCACCTGCTCCACCTGCGCTCACACATACACGCACACATGTTGTCCAACACGCTCCTGATGTGACACAACAGTATAACACACATGCACAGATTGGATGGCGCAGACGTCGTGCACACACATGCCACGGCACTTGGATGGTCTGCCGGCTGCCCAGCTGCACGCATGCATGCACACATGGTGAGGGCAGGGGCCTGGAGCGCCGCCAGCAGCTGAGCAGCAGTGCAGTCTACAGCAGGCAGAATTGGTGTAAAGCGCATACCGGTAGGTCCACGCACAGCATGCTAGATGTGGGTTATGGTTGTGGAATGGAGGAGGATCAGCGGGGTGCATGCAGCGCACTGTGAAAGCTTCTTTGCAGCACCCTCACTGACCCAAATCACTTGTGCTACCGTATGCGCTCCCACTCACACCGCACAACCTTTCATAACGCTGCCCGTACATTCTGCCCACACCCTGCATGCGGCTAGCAGAGTGCGCCCCGGCGATTTCATGTGCATTTCCTGCTGGCATGTAGCGCTGCCATGTCCATGTCACCCACACATTCCTGGTGCATTTCACATGGGTGCGCAGACAGCATGCCCAGTTGCCACTCGTCTAATGCTCAACACACAGTCCTGCTTGATGCGTGCAGGTCTGCCGCCCTCTCGCAGGCTGCTGCCCCTCTCATGTCCGTGGTGCCCACCTGCTGCCCTGCAAGCCTATGGCTGCACCCTGACATTCACTGCGGTTCTTCCTCACCTGCACCACCTTGAAGCCTGGGCTGCTCTGAATGACCTGACGCTTGCCCACTCGCTGGATGTCACGGAAAATTGCACTGTTGTCTGCATGAGGGCAGTGCAGACCACAAGTGCATGCGCAGGGTGCAGTTGAGCTTGTCAGGCAGCTGCTAGCCAACGGTGCAGGCGGCAACTGCTGAGGAACCAACATCTTCGACCATGAGAGGTCATCGGTGGGCTGCGTGCAGTCGCGTGCGACAACCATGCACTACAAAACGAGGGTCTTGCTGCTTGGGATCAGAAGCCAGGATTTGGGCAGCCATGGTCAACCCTTGCACCGCCTGTGCCTGGGAACGTCCGGGAGGTGCAGAGCGCTGCCGCAGGGTCCGATGCATCATCAGCTGTGAAACCCCAGTGGAAGCAGCTATAGGCTGAGAGAGCAACCACAGGTGCATGCAGCTTTGAGGTAGAGCAACCTTCTGACCTATACATACTCCTGACAGCTCTGGTGGGATTGCTTGAGGTGCGTTTGCCCCTGATGCGCAGAACGTCGCTGCTAGACCTACCAGGGTAGGTGAAAATGGAAAAGAGGACTGATGGTGGGACATCCCACGTTGACTCGAGGTGCAGGTGGCACAAGTAGCCTGCAAGGAGCACCACGAAGCACCAGGTGACCCCTCCCTTTCAACTCATCAAACTGGCACCGGAGAACCACCAGGACACGATAGGGCATAACAGCGAGCAGAAGTGCCAAGCAGTGCCAGGAACGAGAAAGTCTGCATGAGGAGAACTGCCGTGCTTGGAGCCCAAAGCAGCGATTGCGTGTAATTCCCGCCAAATGCCAAGGGTTGTGGTCCACCGCCCTATGGTGCCCCCTGTATGGACTTCCAATTATGCAACCAAACCGCCAGACGTTTGGAACGTCTTTGCTCACAGCACCTGAAGTTGTGCAATAGGCTCGGCAAGTAACGGAAGGTCAAAGCGACCTGTCGCACGCACCTGCTTTGTTGCTTACTTCAACTGTCCAGCCTCGCCCCTTGACCTTGTCGCTTCCGTGAAAGCCAGCTGGGGGAGGAGGCAAAGGCTTGACGCTCACCTGCTCCTGCTCAGAAGGCAGTGGCGCTGATGCTACCCCTGTCATGGCAACCGAGTGTTTGTACGACACTCTAGACCACTCCCACGTTGCTTCTCGTGACAAGGCAGTGATATCAGGACTGCGTAAGAGGCCATGACACTGGCCGACGCAGCCTTTTCAAGTGTGCTGGATGTGTTACAGGATGTGTTATGCATAATTCAATATCAAATTGAAGACTGCCTGACTCACGCCATGTGTGATGACTCACAAAAGTGCCAAGAGTACACGATACATGCCCAGCCCATGCTCCTGTTCGTCGTCCTTGGTCAATAGGTGTACTGTTCAGTCCTTCACCTGTTGTGTCTTGTGCCTCACTGAACTCGTCTGCAGCAGACTTCCCCAACATGCCCGTGGTGGGTGTCGAGTGTTCTGTACCCTGCAGACTGTTCCTAGCTGCCATGTATCCGTGTTGGATTCTGAAGGCCTTTGTGTGCCTTTCACTTGCAGATATGTATAGGGCCAGTCTGTATACCGCTGCACCTGTTGCTGCCTTTCCTGTTGGGGTTAGCCCATCAGTATGGCTGGCTGCAGTGGATCAAGAAAGAGTGGGTCACATTCCGCTATTGGAAGCAAAAGCTGTTTGGCAGGTGAGTTCTTGGCAAGCAATTCCGTCTACTGCTGCAAGCATGCATGCCTGGCAACTGCAGCAAATTAGGATCAGCAAGGGCAGGACCAGAGACTCGTTAACTCTGGCTTTTACGCTTCAGTCCTGCATTGATGTGCTTGTCATTTCCGGGTCCTTGCTTTAGTGGCTTCCGCGACTGGCCAGACTGCATTCACTGTACTGGCCGATTTGCGATTCGTTTGACATGCCCGCCCAATACCCTGCAGGAAACCTGACGCTGCTGGAGGAGGCCCTGGCACAGGTTCAAGCAAAGCTGCAGTTGCTCAAGGTTGTGCCCCTGCAAATGGCAACGCAGGCTGCCACCACAGCGCAACGTGCACTCCACAGTCTGACGCTGGGCCCACAGCCCAACCGGCCCAACCGTGCTGTGACGCAACAAGCTGTCCAACAGCAGTCAAACCTGCAGGCCCTGATAGCAAACAAGGTGTACCGCTTGCAGCTGCACACGGGCCTCCTGATGAGCCGGTGGTGACCAAGAGTAAGGTTGCATGACGCGCTTTTCACTCTGTTCATCACTCCCACCTATTCTTTGGTGTGGTTCACTGCAGTTCCGGAACAGTGCCATGACATCAATAAGTGTTGCATTTAATGCCCATGAGCATGATACGTGAGGCGGACGAAATGCCGACTATCGCCTCAGAATGAAGCATTGCAAAATCCGCGCGGTCGTGTCGCTGTGGCTGTGAAGTCTGGTTCCAAATCGCATGCGGTGAGCATGCAGCAGTTCAGGGTGAGCGACTTGCAGCACCGAGCAGCACTGCAAGCTCGACGCCTAGGACGCAGCATCACATTGTGCTACATTGTACATGTAGCACAACATCAGCACAGAATGCAGTGTTGCGCGGGCAGCAGCACCAGTAGCAGTATTGTATGCGCGCGGCTGCTGTGAGGAACTTCACAAGACGAATACGTACAGATCGGGCGAGCAGTGCACACGCAAGTTGCACACAGCGGCCAACAAGCACCATCACATTCGCACCACCAACTACGGTTTCAGGCAGGGTCACACCCTGGCATGCATCAGGCTGATGCGAAACGCACCCCATGTGTGTGGTGAGCCCGCGCACATGGCCGCTGCGGTTGCTACGGTGAATGGCATAGGCCAGCCATGTGTGCGCGTTTGGAGAGGGACGTGTGCTTCCACGGTGAGCATGCATACCACCAACGGTCAAGAGCAGAGCACTCGATGTGCAGCGCGTCTACGCCTTGTTGGCGGCCTCGAGCCACGGCTGGGAGAACTGCGGCGAGGCGGCGCGGAAGGCGGGGTCCTTGATGGCGCGCTCCAGCTGTACATACTCCTCCCGGACCTGCGTGTGGAACGCATCCGCCAGGCGCTGCTGCTGCGCCTCCTTGTCGTCCACGCCAGCCACGACCGTCGCTGGGTCCAGCGCGGGCCCCACGCTGATGCCGACGCCGGTGTAGTTGGTGACGCGGCGCTCGCCCAGGCCCTTCTCCACCTTCTCAGGCGGGGGCATGAGCGGGTAGCTGTACATGGCCATCGGGTACATGCGCGTGGGCTGCTTGGCGCGCGCGGCGAGGTTGCGCATCAGCTCGACAGCGCTGGCGTCGAAAAAGTCTGGCAGCCACTTGCCGTCTTTGGGGCGATCACGGCCGCCTGAGGGTGCAATCCAGATGAGGTAGCCGCCCTCGTTCAGCTTGCGCTGCATCGAGATGACGGTCTTGCGGTTCTGGTCCATTTTCTGCGCCTTGAGCTCGGGCACGTCGCCGATGTGACGCTTGGAGTAGATGCAGAACAGGTTGCGGCCCATGGAGAAGGGCTTGCACATAGGGTCCGTGATAACACGGTCACCAGCAACATACACCACGTCCGTCGCCAGGTTCGGGTGGCACGCCTCCAGCATGTGTGCAAACACACCAGGGTCTGCCTCGGTTTGGTGGTTGGCGAGGAGCACTACGTTGTTCTTGGCCTTGAGCTGTGCTGCAATCTCGTCCCAGCGCTGGCGGTGGCCCAGCACGCTGTTGTCGAAGTCAATTAGCGAGCCAGTGTAGCGCTGCCCGAACTCATAATAGTTGTATGGCGCCACGATGCGCTCATGGTAGGATGGGAACGTGTAGGGCTGCACGAACTGCAGAGTGACATTGTCTGCAATGGACGCTTGCACCTGTGCCACGAACGACTCCTCCGCTTTTGGTAGCTTGCTGCCCATGACCGCGCCGCGGTAGTTCTGGTAGAAGTCCTGCCACAAAGGCAACAGCTTCTCTGACATTTTCCCGGACTTGACCAGTGCGGTCATGATGCCGAAGAACTGCTCTTGTGAGCGCACGGACTTCCAGGCATCTTGATGGAACTGGCAAGGAGTGAACACTCGCTCATCAGCGTAAGCGATTGCGCTACTGCTGGCACCGCAGGTACTTGGGCTGACCACTGGCGCTGCAGCTGTGCGCACCACGACAACGGGCCGTGCACCACCTGGGGCAGCAGTGCGCTGCGCAGGGCGGTTGGTCACCACCTTGGCCTGCATTTTATCAGATGGAGATAAGGCCCTAGCGGCGAGAGGAAACGCACGCACCCAATACACAGCACGCGACAGATAGAGTACGCTGGCTGTCCTGCACACGGAAAGACGTAGCAGCGCGCGAGCAGCATGTCCCAATTGGTCGGATTGAGCGTTATAGAGGCTTATGCAAGAGCTTGGTTAATCCCACATACCTGACACCTAGCATGCCAGTATGCACGATATTGGCACGTAAAAGTGGTAGGTGACTGCTATTTGTGCTGCTGTGTTGGAGCTTGATGCACTGCGTGCTGCGGGTGATGCACGGTCTTGGATAACGCACACGTGACCGCAAGTCCCAAGACAGGTCTCAATGCATGCAAAGGACATTAGGACCAAGCTTATTCAGCTTGTGTACGCTACACCTGTTTTCTGTTCCCCCGTCCGCCTGTCCTAGAGCTGGAACGAAGCGTGGCCGCGGGAATGTGTGTGCAATCCCTTCCTCGGCGTTGCAATTGCTAGAGCCACACATAGTCCCTTGCATCTCTGACAACAAAGTACTACTGGTTGCACTGAGCCGCACCCATGTGCCCAGGTTAAGTTATGACGACAGCCACTCTAAGTGCAGCAGGCCAAACGCACGGCTGGTGGTGTTCGGGCCAAAGCCGCCAGACGCTTCCCAGCAAGGCCCAATACAAAGAACACACGTCAGTCCCATTACATCAATATCCCCTTTGTATGTACCCTATTGATTAACAACTGATGATCATATATTGGCGCAAAACAACTTGCAAAATGCATCGTACTACAGTTTGTACAGTGGGCAGGGGTACTTTGAGGGCTGCCCAGAAACTGTTCTGTCTCCTCTCCCAACGCCACAGTACGCGGTTAAAGTTACTTTAACGGAGGCAACGCAACAATGCGTGTCATCTCCGCTTACCTGCTGGTGGGTGGGCGGCAAGTCTTGTGTGCCTTGGTCTCTACGTCCCCTTGCCATTCTGAGCCCACACCTCTCACTGTGTGTCGCGCTGCAGGCTACTCTGGGGGGTAAGGCCAGCCCCACCGCCGATGATATCAACAAGATTCTGGGCTCAGGTGTGTGGCGAGGCTCGATGCAAAGCAAACCAGCCGCCCCACAGGACTGCAACGCTGCTTTATAGGCCGCACGCGCGTTGCTTATACCCAACTTGCCTTTGGTGGTATTATTGACGCTCGCAGTTGGCGTTGAGGCCGACGCTGAGCGTGTGAGCCAGCTTCTGAAGGAGCTTGAGGGCAAGTCTCTGGAGGAGGTCATGGCTGCCGGCAGGGAGAAGCTGGCCAGCGTCCCCGCTGGTGGTGTGGCTGTGGCTTCCGCCGGTGCTGCACCTGCTGCTGCTGGTGCTGCCCCTGCTGCCAAGAAGGAGGAGCCCAAGAAGGAGGAGCCCTCTGAGGAGGAGGTGAGCCAAAACGCACGTGCCCGACTTGCGCATGCGTTGCGTATGGCGTTAGTGGGGTCAGTCGCTTGATGCAGGCAGGGGTATGAGCATCAAAAACGCTGTACACAGTTGGTATCGCGCCGGCAAGCCAGTCGTGGATATGAAAGTCGCATACCCGCGCCGCCGCCGGCCGTCAGCACGCAGTTCGGAGTTTTGCATATGCACAGTACATACACCAGGGTGATTGCACGCAAATGGTTGGAGTTTCGTCCCGACTAAACCCACTGTGGCTCGCTGTGTGTGTATGCGCTCGTGGCTTTAAGCGTGGGTGTGGGTGTTTGCTTTAGACAGGCATGGCGACGCGCGAACTAGTGTCAAGAATAAATCTTGCTGTACCTGGGTGGCAGTGTTGGCAGATCAGGACTTCAGCAGACGGGCCTGCACTCATCAGCAGCCATGTGGCGTTGGTTGCTGCGCTGCCACTGCTCTTGCTTTGACGAGACCAGCATAGCATCCTCTTGCACACAGCTGCTTTGGTTGGATAGTACTGATGCTTTGCCTTGTGCTGTGTTGCATCGCTGTGCCACGCTGTACCGTTGCTGGGGAACAACACAGGACATGGGCTTCAGGTAAGGACAGGCTACTGTGTACATGTGCTATGGAGAGGCTTGATGTGCGGCATATTGGCCTGTTGTGTTTCCTGACCTTGTTATCAGCCAAGATAGCACCATAGTCCTGGACACTGCGTGTGCATGGTTGCTCTGTGGACAACTGCATGTTCACTCACTGTGCAACTGTGCCTTTTCCCTGTGCGCAGCCTGTTCGACTAAGCTTTCGGCTCTGCTATGGCGAGATAGCGCTGCAGCTCTATTCTCAACACTCTGGAAGCCGTCTTGCTGCCATGGGTCGTCTTGCCCGCAGCGGAGGTGGGAGCCTCAGCAGCAGCCCTCAGGCTGCGCTTGCAGCCTCAGAACGCAACTGTAACCCTACTCATCGAATTGTGGCAAGGTGTCACTGGCATGTGCCCCACATGCGCTTTTCGCGTTGTTCGGCAGCCAGCATGAGCGCAACCAGCAGCAGCGCACGTCCTCAGCCACGGGCAGCCTGTTGGTCCCGAGGGCCACAACTGTATCTGGCTGGTGATTTCGGCCATCGCGCAGCAGCTACGCCACGCACGTTAGCAGGCTATACCCAGATTGAGGCGTTGTCGATTGCAGCCCTGTGCATAGGTAGTTTGGACGATGGCAGCCGTCGACTTGTGCTGGTTGCAGGAAGGCCACATTCAGTACAGCACGCTACTGAGATGTGAAGGCCTGCACACAGGCAGGAGGCCTTGGGTGTATGTGACAGGCACTGGACTGGTGCAGTACGCAACCGCCATGCAGGATAGAGAGAGTGTGGCAGCATCGTTAGCGTCCAACGGCTCAGCGGACACCAGGCAGCCTTGCAGCTTTGGCCCTGGCCATGTAGTTGGCCACAAGAGCGTGTGACGCAGGTCAGCATGTTGCACATCTGCACTGACACATGCAGATACGTTTGCTTGGCGGGATGACGTCGCTATGTCGGCGTGTGCAAAACACACAGCATGTGCGTAGTCATGAGTGGGCCGGCAATCTTGTCATGTGAGCCATGGTGCATGTGGGGACGATCGGCCAAGGTAGACTGCCCTTCCCTCCACAGAAGGCAGGCGGGAGGTGTAGCTCGAGTCAGGAGCTTGCAGCGGGGTGGAGTGCAAAGATGCAAATCAACCTTGGCATTTGCGCCAGCCATTACTCTCTCAGTTGCTCGCTCGCCTGTACGACTATGAGAGCATGTAAATGGGGGGTGTCACCAATCACCATGCATCCAAATTTTAAACTGTTCATGGTCCCGCTTGCATCGCAACAGAAATGTCTAAGCACCACCTAAGAATACACAGCGGTTCCCACACACCATTCGCACGCTGCTGCTGTTTCCTTCGACCCTCATGAACTAAGCAGGTCTCGAAACACCGCTAGCCCAGCTGTCATCGCACCTCTAACGTGTGAACACGACCCTTACAAATCCTGGTTTCCCGCTATTGAAGTGCTTGCTTCGCACAGTCAGTGGAGGTCCTAGGCTGCAGGAGTGCAGGTCTGCCAACGGTTCAAAATACTGTTTTGAAGGCTCGCTGTTAAGGGTTCGTTCCAGCCCGCCGTGCAGCCATGGCGAACGGCCGCGCGCGCTATTTCTCTGCCAATGTCGAGGAGCCCAAAACGACTGCGGAAGAACTAGGTGCGGGTTGCCTGCCGCAAGAGCTTTGGGCGTGTCTCCTGGGCACCTCAACTGGCTGTTGGGCGCCAAACGACAAGGCAACCGAAGGCTTAAAGTGTTGGACCTGTGTGTTGCAGAGCCTGGACAAGTGCTGAAACGAGTGAAGCAGGAGGAGCCACAGGTTGAGACCGACCCGCACAAGATAGCACAGCGTCAGAAACAGGTCGATTTCGGGAAAAACACGCTTGGTTACCAGAACTACGTGGAGCAGGTTCCCAAGTAAGCAGCACATACTGTTAAGATGTCTCGATGAGCGCTTCGGCCACTCACTGGCCTCCACTGTAGTGAGGACAATCATGTTCCGTTGTTGCAGGCACCTGCGTCGACGCAACGGCCCTGCAATTCTTGACCCTGTGACCCCGGATGTTTTCCTAAAGACCAGCAAGCGTGCGTTTGCTGGGCAACTAAAGTCATGGCGACGTGCGCTGCACAAGTACGACCCCAACAGGCGTGCTAGTGATGACGACGATGATGACCAAGACCGCGAGCGTAACACTGTAAGCTTCCGGTGCTACTGGCTGCCTTTTCCCATGACATCGGTGTGCAACAGGGAGCGTCAGGGAGTAGAAATGTGCTTTGTTGTGTGACATGCAAGTACAAAACACACCCTGAAGCGGGGTGCACTGCTGAGGGAGTAAGGGGGGGTGCCTGTATTGATGCATTGGGGATTGTATGGTCACTCACCGCCACATGTGCTGCGCTGGTCTGTTCAATATACAGCTGGACGACTCTATCCGACACGCCTTCATTGCGGAGGACCTCACAAACTCACACCCGCGCTCCCCGTCGAAGGTACGTGCGTGCACAGCATGCTGCAGGGCGTGACCTCCTTTGCAAGCTCCACCACCTGCATGCCGCGTTTTGAGTGCATCCTTGAGGCCGATGGAATTCTCCGAGCTGTTGTCCCGTGGTGGCACCGCCCTGCGATTGCAGGTGGGCACTGCTGGGTCGACTTCACCGCCTCACAGCGCAGGACGCAAGCGCGGCTTCGGCAAGGCGTTTGACAAGGTGGGCAGGTTGCTGCAGCGCAAGCCAGCTGGCTGTGCTTGCGTGCATGGAGTAGATTGGACCTTGATCTGCTGCTAGGTGTTTGGTATGTTGCTGCATCAGCAGTTCAGCAACTTGGCGTGCCGTGCTCTCGCTTGTCATGCTTGCATGGCGAGTATGAAAGGCCTGCATCGACATCAATGTGCCCACCGCACTCAGCACGCGCCCATGCATACCTCCCGCAGCTGTTGCCGTGGTTATCAAATCAATCCACACCACCCTCATATTGTATGTAACGAAATGTAACCTGCATGCAGCCCACACACTGCAGGTACAGTGGTGTATCCTGTATGGTACCGGCATGCCGCATGCAACAAATGCATGTACCATTGGATAGATGGCAAACTGGAAACACCGCCTGTGACCCAATGCATGTGTGTTTATGCCACCACTCCTCCCATGCAGGACCTTGCTGGCTCCGCCGCCCAGCCGCCCTCCAAGCTCGCGGAGAGCCCCGCCAACGCGCGCGCCCGCCGCCAGCAGCAGCAGCCGGAGCAGCAGCCGGAGCAGCAGCGGCAGCGCAGGGAGCCACCGCAGGCCCAGCGGCAAGGCCCGAAGAAGGACCAGCACGCGCCGGGCGCCGGCCTCGGCAAGCGCGCTCAGCGTGTTGCCGAGCAGGAGGCGGAGGAGGAGCTAGATTACGTTGCGCTGTAGGAGAATGAGCCGGGCTTGTGCCTTCTGGTACTGGTATTTTGAATGGATCCCGCCCCTTTCATCATCTGTTCAGCTGGACTTGCACTGTATACCTGCACCACTGTGCCAAAGCAGCCCCGGAATGCTCGACCCATACAGCCAGCCTCACTGCGTCGTACCGCTGCCATGTTCAGCTCAAGACACACTCACCGAGCTGTTGAGGCAGCATGGCACCCGGGCTTGGCACTCTCCATGACCCCTGAATGGTCACCACCAGGCCGTACTTCTGCTTACCCTGCATGCTGACAGTGCAACCCGCCAGTGCGGCTGTCGCCTTCACTTTGTCCAGTGCGATTTCTCAAGTATCGCTCAAACCTGGCACATATGTTTGTGGTCCTTTCAAGCATGCTAGACCTGTACCCTGTGACCTTTGTGCACGGCACACATTACAGTGCTTGACTGCTTATACACCATATGCTTCAGGACGCAAAGTGTTCAATTCATGCATCAGCACTGGTCGTTTTCCTACACCTGCTCCACTGCCGGCTCGCCACCCACCTCACTACTGCTCACTATATGCTGCGTCATGGGACCCCTGCAGACCACAGCGGCTTGATACGCATACATGCTCCTGGCCACTTACACGCTCGACCGCACCCCCCGTTCACATGCAAGTGTGTTTGCGGCGTGCATGCATGCCTCAAACTCCACCTGGAGGCGCAGCCGCACAAGCTATGAATTGGTTGACCCTAAGGACAAATCCAGACGCCCTCGCCTCTGCGTGACCTCAACAGCCACCCACCATCGCTGGTTATTGTGGCAATGCAATTCGTGCGTCCTCCCTCCTCAGGCGTTTCGGGCACGCAATGCGGAGGGTAGGGCCTACTGGTTTGCTGTCAGGCCGCCTGCTCACGAAAGGTCATGGACTCAGCTTGCGGTCATGAGTCATCACAACAAAACATGCTTACAGCACATGGTGGCAGGTTCAGGCAATACATCCACACACCCCATGCTATGCAGGTATTGATGCTCGTTACTGCTGCAGCGGGACAGCGCCATAATTATGTGTTAGCAAACAGTCAACACCACACTTGGACAACTTATAATTGCAGTTTGGCCGGTGGCCTGCGCACACGACCAGAAAGTGGTACTGTGCGTAAGATTGCATACAAGTTGCTAATATGTAGCTGAGGCGCAACACACTCATTGCATACGCAGTCATTAAGAACGAATGCTCAGCAGCGCGACAGCCAACACCCGCCCAGCCATCCATTCCATATGGCACACAGGCACAGGTGAGGGGATGCACCATTGAGGCCAGTGTAAACCCGGCCCGTCTAGGGCACGGCCCCACTGACTGCCAGCGCGACATAACAACACAAGTGTGGCAGCGCAGCACAGTGCGCACTACACACGCAGCTATCCCCGCAAATCCGCCAATGGCCTACGAGGCTTCCAGGATAGATGTTGATCGTTAATCATTGATCGACGGCTAATCGCTTACAGTGACCACGCACGCAACAAGCGAGCGCCGTGCAGATCGCCCCGCAGCGACGGCACGCGCGTGTACCGGCCGCGGCTAGCGGAAGCGCTCTCCGTTCCTGCAGCGCACCTCCACCTTGACCGCGCCCACGCGCTCCCTGTAGAAGAGGCGCTGCTCGTCCAGCCACTGCTTGGCGGCCGGGAACAGCTTGGCCACGCCTGCGGCCGAGTGCTTGCCGCGGCCCGTGATGATGAGCCAGTCAAAGCTCTTGCCGGCAGCTGCACAGCAGCCGCGGGAAGGTGCAGCAGCGAACGACTCTCAGTACCTCAGCAGCCAAGGCAGCGCACCATGCACGAGTGGGCGATTGGCCTTTGCATGTATGTTCATGTGCACACGCCTGCATGCATGCTCGCGGACCCTGAACCGCGGAACCCTCCCAACTGTCTGCCAACCCAACATGCGGATTGATGCTACCGTACTACTGCATCAGTCGGTGAATGCAAAGCGCACATCATGTGGGTGGCAGCCTGGCAGGCACATCGTGCACATTCAAGCACATTCTTCCGCTCGCCTGGTCCCCATCTGGGGGAAGCATCGGCCGTTTGACCGACACGCTTCCAAGAACATAACATAACATAACATAACGTAGCATTTAGGCCCATGTTTCTCCTCGCTCACCACGGTTGCAGCACGCTTGGTACTCGTCCTGCAGCAGGTCGGCCACAACGTGCGCGTGCTGCATGTGCAGGTCGGTCACCCAGAAGTTCTCAGGGAGCACGCGCGTGTCCTCGTTCATCTCCAGCTTGGCGTTGCTGATGATGCGCTCCACCGCGCGCTTGAGGTCGCCACCCACGTGCCGCGCCTGACACACAACGTTGGGCACAGCGGGATCGTGTCAGATTGTCGATGCCAGCGCAATGCATACTGCCTCTCAGCACAGCCGGATGTGCTTGATTGTGTCTATGTTGGCGACATGGCGCACTCATTTCCAGATGCAGGATGCACCCAACCCGGCAAGCCCAATGCAGCCTGGATGCTGCTCAGCGTGGCCTGGTCATAGCAAGTTAAGGATTGCAACCAGAGCTGATATGTGCGTGCAAAACGTGCACAGGGCGAGGAACTGCAGTGGACGGAGGAACCTTCCAGAGACAGGAGCCCGGGGAGGAGTGAGTGAGTGCCAGTGCGCCAGGTACTCGTGCCAACAAGGGAACACGCGCTCGCCGGGTGGCAACTTGGCATGCGCTGGAACGAGTGCGCGAGGGTGTGCACACCGCAGGCCCGAGGTATAGCGGAACACACCACTGTACTTGGCGAGATAACTGATACGCAGTTTGCGATGTTTAGCTGGATGTTTGGGGATGCCCCTTTGACCACTTTACCACTGCGCTTCAGCACATTACCGTATGTTGACATGTGATGCTGCCATGCTGGTACCGGTGATCAAATGCAGGGACTCACGATTGCCTCCACCTCCTTCGCCTCGAGGTCGTACTGCCCGGGCTCGTTGCGCAGCGTCTGCACCAGCGGCTGCAGCTTGGCCAGCCTCAGGTGGTTCAGCATGGCGACAGGCTGGTACAGCGTCGCGTGGATGGCCTGCGGGGAAGATGGGGGAAGGCCGAAAGTGACACACCCACTCAAACTGACAACGCGGCACAGCCCCTGTTGTCGCCGGAATTACGAGCGCCCCACACCCCACAATGAGCGCCGCTCTCTTACACCAAGCGGCAATCGGCTACCAGTTTGTATTGCTTCCCAGGCGCCCGGCGTCTCCTCAAAGCAATACACACGAATGGGTGAGCAGCGAGAGTCTGTGGGTGAGTGCGTGTGTGGAGTGGCTGCAGCGGTACGGGGCCGCTCCAGTGAGGGTCACAATGGCAGTAGCAGGCACCCCAACCAGGCACAATCACCATGCACGATCACCACGCAGGCCGGAGGATCGAACTCAGCGGGTCACAGGCAGAGGCGAGGCTAGGCCCATACCCAAACCGCACGCAGGTGCAGACAACGCGCTGGCACTCAGCAATCAAACGCTGCCCACATGCGTGCAACGCGGTAAGATCCTAGGGCCCTGGGCGACTAGGTACTGGTCATGCAGGTAGCCGATAGCCACCAGCAGGCATTGCGCAAGCGGTATCAGGCATGCCATACAAATACACAAAGCACGTCGCGTCTCGGCCCACCGCTGCGCAGCACTCAACACACCTCTCGGTAGCGGTGGGCGTTGGCGTTCACCTCCCGCAGGTTTTTTTCCGCAAACCAGCCGGGGCTCAGCCCAAGCACCGCCTCAAAGTCCACGCACCACGGCTGCACCACCACGCGCAGCACGTCCAGCAGCAGCACGTCCTCGGCCTCCGCGGCCGTCACCCACAGCCGCAGCGGCATCTCACTGAACTTGCGCTTGCTGCCCAGCAGGGTCTTCACCGCAGCGGCGCGTGCCTCGTCGTCGACCGCGTCAACGTTCAGGCGCAGGACGGCCTGCACGATCTCAGGGTTCGGCGGTGGCGGCGCCGCTGGCACGCCAATGCTGCCGTCAGCTGCAGCGGCAGCACCACCACCACCACCACCAGGGCCGTGTGGCGCGGCAGCACGGGGCGCGGCCGAGCTCGCGCTGCGGACAAAGCCGCCGCCGACCCCCGGCACCGGCGGCGGGGCGGGCACCGGGGGCGGTGCGAGCCGCAAGGTGCTCATGCGGGTCATGCTGGGGCCGGCAGCAGCAGCAGCAGCAGCGGGCGCCGGGCGCGCAGGCGCAGCAGCAGCACTGCCTCCCTTCCCCATCGCCACCGCCAAGGCGTTGTGCGCCCAAGCGGCTGTGTCTGTGGGGTCGCCCGCATCAGCGGCGCGTGCAGCGGTCCCGTGCCCGGGTGCAGCAGCCGCGAGCGACGGCGCCGCGGGCCGCTGTGCCTGCTCAATGCCCAGCAGCATGAGCTGCTGCCGAGCTGCAGGCAGGTCCCTGTTGCAGTTCTCCAACACATCCCAAAGGATGTCCTGCATGCGGCATCACGACCAACCAGCACAAACATGTTAAAACCGCTGCTGCGCTTCAGCACTGGCAGCCAAAACAACCAAGCGCGCTCGGTAGCACTGGCTAACTACGGCCACGCAACGTGTTCCAGGGCAAGCAGCGCCCCGCCACGTGCCGTCCTCCCCAGTCAAAACATTCGTTCGCGTTGCCAACTTCTCGCCTTGGTCCGCAACAGGCCCGCAACAACATATACGCGCATGCGGTCCTGTCTCTTTGGGCTTACTTGCCTTACAACATGGCTACAACTTATCAGACGCACCTTGTCAACGTCTGCAGCGTAGGAGCTGGCCAAAATGCCCAGCAAGCGACGGTCCTGCGCAGACACCTCGCCGCCGCTGCCGCCGCCGCCACTGCTGCTGTAGCCGCTGACACCGCCGCCAGCCTTGCCAGCAGCACGCGAGGCGCCGGCGCGTCCACCGCCACCACTACCACCACCCGCCACGGCGTCCAGGCGCTGCAGCGCTTGCGCGCTGCGCAGCAGCGGGTTGGCACTGGCTAGCGCCGCTTTCTGGCCATCGAACTCCGCTCCCAGCTGCGATGCGTAGTCCGCTGCGCCGCCGTCGCCCATACCCTCCCGCAGCACCGCCAACGACTCATCCTGCATCCCAAACGTGCAGTATGCACACGAGCTGTGGCGGTAAACATACACCCACTATGGGTACTGTCTCAAGCTGACTGTACTACCGTATGCTAGTACAGCGTGCATCACGCAAGCGAGCACTTGAGCCAGGAACAGATGTGCAAGGACCGCATGCACATGCGAGGATGTGTGCCACAATAGCTACAAAAGTGCCAAGGACATGGTGGTACCGTGGTTCAATGCAAGATTCGGAGCACCACACGGTGACAGAGTGCCGGATGAGGACAGCAAGGTGTTGTAAGACCCCCAGGGTACAGGCGCCCTCAACGCTCACACATCCACGACACCACATGGGTTACCGGTACTCAACAGCCACATTGCACGCATGCATGCATGCATGGACGGCGTGCTTGCGTTTCACGCACAATCGGTCGCCTTGCTAAAACTCTGGGGACAGCGCCAGCGCCCGCCAGCCCTCTCCTCACCTGCGCAAGGCTCTTTGCGTACTCCTCGTCCGCCAGCGCCTGCGCCGCCGCCTCCTGCTTCGCCCGCGCGGCGTCCTCCTCGGCCTGCAGGCTGCACACCAGCTGCATCGCGGCGTCCAGGTCGCCCTGGCACGCGTCCAGCACCGCAGCCAGCTCGTCACCGCTGAAGCTGTACATGGGCGCCGGGAACATCGCCTGCGCAGGAAGCCACACACACACACACACGCCCAATCTCTTCCCTATCCGTACACATACGCATACGCACACTGCACGGACCCACGGGAACCACACTGTATGGCCCCATGGGTGCTCTTCCTGACACATGCCTGGCCCGGAGCAAAAGCGTGCGTGCGTCCACGGGAACAACGCGCACGCACGGCAGCAGCCGTGCTCATGCGCATGCACGCGTATGGGCGTAATCAGGGCCACCGGGCAAGAGTGCGAACTGCACGCAAGTGGAGGTTTGCTCAAGACCAACACCAAGCAAAAAGAGTAAAAGACACCAGGGCGACGAGCCTCGGGAGCAACGCCGTGCCTGTGCGCTGCTGCTGCTGTTACGGTGAAACAGCGGCCAGACCCCAATGGACGGTCGTGTCAATTGCCCCTACCTTGAGCGAGTTCAGGTTGTCGGTGCGCCTGCGTACAACCGCCGAAGGCCGTTCGCCAAGGCGTTCTGCGCTTACATAGCCGTTCGCCGGCCCATCGCATTCCTCGTCCCAGCTGTAGTCACTGTCTGACCAGCTCCCTGGCTTGCTGCTGCGGCCAGGGCCTGGGGAAGCGACTTGGGAGCCTTGGACGTTTGAGCAGTAGAGGCTGGACGAGGCAGGCTGTGAGTTCAGCGTACCATAGTCTGCAAGCACAGTGCAGTGGCAGTGCAAAAATGAAGCGTACAGTCGCTTCACCACGGCAGAGCAGTCTCCCCAAGGTCAATGCAGGGGTTCAGGTTACGGACTGAGGTGCGACCTTTCAGGAATAACGCATTCACTGAACGTGTGCTCACCTATTGGCCTCTGCTCGTACAACTTGAGTGCTGCCAGCTGTTGCTGGAGTTCAGCTTTGTCAAGGCCGAAACAGCTAGGGTCCGTCACAGCTGCGGGCTGCGGTGTGACCTTTCCACTTGCTTCGGGTGTAGGGCGCAGCGGATGCGCTGTGACGGTCGCAGAGTGCGAAGGCTCGGCCAGGGGATACAGGTCGTCTGCCCAGGGGTCAATGTGGTGGTCATCAGCCCCAGTGTTGCCGCCTGAGGCAGCAGTGGTGGCGTAGTCAAAGCAATCGTCCGAAAAGCCTGGTGCGTTGGTCGAGGGACCTGCGCAGTTCCTGTCCTGACGACCAGACTCGCCCAGCATGTCCAGCATGTTATCCACTGCACGCTCCATGTCACCCTGCACTTGCACGAGGATGTCTCGGCACGCCGCTGGGTCCAAAACCTCACCGCCAAGCTCAAACAGACGTTGCACGTGCTCGTCATTCACGGTAAAAGTGGAGGGAGGCTGAGCCAAGGAGGGTGCAGATACAACAGCAGCAGGGTTAAAAACAGCAACTGCTGGTGACTGAGCAGGATATGAGGTAGATTGCGCCGCACTCGAAAGCACATCACAGTTAAAACCCGCACGAGGCGCAGAGTTGAGCATGGCTTGGTATGAAACAAGGGGGGCATCGTCTTGACTACTAAGAGGTGAGTTCGTTGCAACGGGCAAAACGCTGGCTGGCACAGTCACACAGGGGGATACCAAGGAGCCTTCCAAAGTCGTCTTGGCAGGGATGTCAACCCCCGGGCTGGTTGTACCATAACGCATGGACCCAATCAAACCCAAAACTCCAATGTTAACAGGAGTAACATTGACATTCCCAGCAGCCGCTAATGGAGTGCTCAACAGCGGCACAAGAGCCTTTGGTGGGGCACTCGCTGAGAGCAGTCCGGAAGGACCACCGACAATTAATGCCGTAGCAGGGTCAGAAGAACCAGGGTCCCACTGAGGCCACCACTGCCTGCGCTCAGGAGGCACGTTGACACTGCTGCCGCCATTAGGCTCCGGAAGGGGCAGTGCTCCTGTCCGAGTTGTCCCAGGTACTAACGCGCTAACGTTGGTCGCCGGTGCGGTTACTGTTGTGGGGCTCTTATACTCCACCGGCTGCTGATGAGGTGTCACTGTCAAGGGCGAATAGGGCGAGCCTGTAAGTGGGGGAGTGTATGCGTGCCTCTCTAAAGGGGAGTATGGCTTTGACATCCTGACTGACAAAGGCTCGCCCTGTTTTTAAAACACAAAGCCGCACGTAAGTATGAGGAGGCCTGGATGCCTGGGAGAGAACTGAAAAGGATCCACGAAAAGTCCTTACTTCAAAAGCACTCAAACAACAGCCTGAACACTTACGATCTCAGGGTTTGAAAAGGGGCGCATTCGTACCGCACAATGCTGGTCTGCATCGGCATAACGTGTATGCTTTTTCACACTGCTGTTTTGCACCGCAGGCCACTCAGTTTCTGTCACAGAAGCATCGTTCCCTTTGCAGGTGGCATACTCGGCCCCCAACGGCCGACGTCGGCCGACATGTCATCAGCAGGCAACAAACCACACCAGCAAACAGCAAGCAAACAAACTCACCAAGTGCCATGTTGCTGCAGCACATGCATCACAGTATCCTGAATTAAGATTGACAGCCGTACACCCTTGCGGGGGGCAAGCTCGAACGCCGACACACATGCGCTGGTCCACTGGCAAGGCACAAGAGGGCACCGTGGGCCACGCACGTGCAACAACATACACCCTGTACGACTTGCCCCTTGATGTGCACTGTATGCAAATACGGCCTGTGCTTTGCTCATGTACGTACCCCACGCTGCACGCTTCGGCAGGGCGCCAGGCGGTCGTGGTGGCCTGTCCTGCTGAGCCCCCTGCCCTGGCCAGGTGGCTCGCGCACGCCCTGTTACGCGAGGGCTTCTCACCTCGGCACCCCATGCAGACGCAGTATGTGCTGGCCCTGTTCGTGCTTGGCATCTGCAGTGCGCCGCTCGAGTCACCAGTTCACCACGGCAAGGCGTGACATGCACTGCTGTGTGCATGCTTGCGCGCAAGCCTCGAGTTTCCTACCCGGCCCTGCAGCAACATGCTGCCTTTAAAGTTTACGTGGATTTGGCATGACGCATATGCATGTTATGGTTCAAGGCAGGCACATGGGCTCAATCCAACACACACCGAGACCATCTGCCTTTGAGCTCCAACTGGCTCCACCGCGCGGTAGCTGTCCATGTGTAGCTACAGAGGGGACGCTCCCACGGGACACTCCTGTTGCTGGATTATTTATTTGTGTCACACCTGATTGCCCGAATCCAAAGGCATGTGTGCGCACTTGTGGCACATACATGTTTGTCTGTTGGGTGGAGAGTGGGCGTGGCAGGGGGAGGGGGATTTCAGCACGCACTTGCGGAATGCCGTGCAGAGTTTGGATGCTGGTCTGGATGTCATCAACGACCAGCATCGCCTGCACCTGGTGCACCTAGCAGTGGTGGGTGCTGTACATCGATAGCGTTGGATTTGCCACAGCCAGCATGAGTAACAGACGCCACCACGGATGGATGCAGTACAGACTGTGCGTGACAGTGAGGTAGCAGACGTGCATACCGTGCACGCCCGCAGCAGCGGTGGTCAAGCAGGGGTCTTGTGCATGAAAGAGAGGATGAAATGTGCCGCGGTGTAGCACAGCCTGCAGGAGTGAGAAAGGGCCAATCAAGGCATGCGTCATCCACTCATGAAGCGGCAGGGAAGCAGCAGCAGCACACATAACCCACACTCCAAGCTGCAAAACAGCTGCAAGCTTGTGTTTCCTGCCGGGAGCGCCGCAGAGTGTAAGCAGCCAAAGCGTTTGCGGTGAGAGCAATGGCTAACGCACCGTGAAGTCCTGATGATGGTGACAAGGTCTTGGGCTGGCACTGGAGGAAGCGTGCCAGGGTCCCGTATGCTGACCTACATATGAGAGTAACTTTCAGGCAAGAGTAGTGCCCACCCGCTGACAGAACGCGCAGAAAAACGCAAAGGAGCGGCGTGGCCTAGATTCGGAAAGGCAAGCGAGAACTCAGGAGTGAACGCCAGCGTGCTGGGGGTATGAACAATCACACCATGAATTTGGGCTGCTGGGGTGTGTTCTCAGGCTGTGCAAGAAGTGGGTTCTGCTTACTACTGTCGGTAGGACACGCCTTTCAACAGACGCGACGCAACAGTGCTGCGCCAGCACCTTTGCCTTTGGTGGACAGCAACCTCTTGTGTGGCACCTCAAAAACCTTTTAACCTGGCTCCGTGTTGGAGCTTCTTCCTCACACACACCGCACTATCATAGCCCAGCACCACTTAGTGAAGGTCTTTTTTGGCCTCGGCTGTCCCGAACACACGTTTGCCAGAACAGCAATTCATTCACCCTACCATGACGTTTACCAAACAACCTTGACCTGCACTGACAGCCTTGCGCAATGGGGAAGCTCTGCAGCTTTATTGTTTGTTACTTCGTGCTTCTGGCCGGCGTCTTCACAGCCGTTCAAGGCCAGGACCCGGATCAAGCAGACGTGGTGGCAATAGTATCGAATGATGCGCAATTCCTGGCTGCACTATTGAACACCTCTGTGACGCTCATACTGCTGAGAAATAATATAACTCTTCAGCCCTCCAGGTTCGCGTTTGGTGCAGCTCCACTTTCCCGGTAAGGGCAGGCTCGTGCGTGAGCTTGAGGGGGGGCGACATAGCCTCATTCGTGCCAAACACCAGGCAGCAAAACTCCATGTGCCTGTGAGGCCTCTGCACGGGTGCCAGCATGCTGCAGCAACCCGGCAACGGCAGTTCCTTGCAACTGTCTTGCGCACAGCTGTGGCGTCCGCGTGCTCCGTTCGGACGTTGCGTGTCACTCCCCGACTCTCCCACTCAACAAAGGCTCTCTGATGTTTAAAAACTCCAAACTATGTCCGATTCTGCTATGCTCTCTCTAGTACAGTGTGTTGCTTTCCGTCGTGCTCGCCGGTGTTTGACAAACCTCCTCGTTGCCCTTTTCTTGCAGGCGGCTTGTTATTCGGCCCCAAAGCACACTCAACAACGTGTACTTTGACGTGAACCAACTCACCAGGGGTTCGGTATCCTGCCTCAGCAGCGACTGCGACCTCACACTGCGCGGTCGAAATCTGGTGTTTATTGACAACTATGCTGGTGAGCTGGCGGCACCCCGTCTGCTAAGCCTGACAAAGAGGTCACACAAGTTTCTGCCATCAAATGTCCTAGGGATGCTTGTTTGGTCTGTCTGTGTCAGTGACTGTGTCCACCTGTCAGGTGTTGCACAAACAGGGGGATTCAATCATACAACGACACAGTGTTGGGACGAACGCTGCAGTACGATCATGCATGCACACCGAATCCACTGATCCTGTGACATGACTGCTTGCATGTCCCTGTCCCTCCAACAGAACCAGTACAATATCAGGACCTCAACATGATACCCACCTTCCTTCAGGCAAGTGTCAGGCACGCGTGGTGCAACCGTTGGTGGGTGTGCGAAAACTATGCGCATGCACGCACCCACGTCCGTAATTGCTCGGAGTTCATCCTAACAGCACTGCACACACCTCATGGCAGCGTTACGGTCTTTGAAATGGAACTAAGCCTGTATGTTTTGTGCTGTGTTTCTTGATGCGCAGTATGGACAGGCAAGTGCTGCCCGGCAGTTCAGCCATGAGTGGGCGGTCCTGTGTTTTACGCTTTGACGATCGTGTGCATATACTCGCACCCCGGTGGTTGTGATAGTTGTAAGCGCCCATGTGCATGCATTTGGGAGCAGGGGTTGTGTCTACGGAACAGGAAGGCGGGGGAGGACAGCGCCAGGGAGATGGGAAGGATGCAAGGAGACAGGAAGGGGGTGATGGAGGCAAAACAAGCAACCATCAACTGACAAGCACCTGTATGCCCACTGCATCATGCACCCTGCATGCAGCAGTCTCAGCAACGACCTGCCTGCTCCCTTCTCTACACAGCCTCTGTACTCGAGACGTGCTCGCATGCCACATTCGGACATTCCTGTGGTGTTCAACACGGGGCTGCTGCAACCACCATGTGTGTATGTCATGCATGCATGTGTGGCGCGCAGAACGGGCAGCTGCAGCTGCAGGAGTATGTGGTGATTCTGTCAAGGCCCAACGCGCTCTTCACCTCCAACAGCGTGCTGTTCAAGGAGTACTCGGACGGGGCCGGCAACCCCACGGTGGGGCGTGGGTGCATGGCTGCTGATGCTGCAGCATTAAGCCGTTGTCTTGGATTGTAGCGTCTGTTGGCGGATTTTGCTGCGCTGTGGCTTTCTGTTTTTGCATGCCGCACCATGCGATTACATTTGAGCGAGAGTCCTCCTGTGGTAGGCCAGAACGCGTGCCAATGCTGCTGCTGCATACCGTGTTCATACGCAAGGCACCTGCAGAGCTCCATATCGCTTGCATGTGTGTATTTGAGTGTTATACCCGTGGGGCCGTGCTGCGTGTGCAGACGCATGCGTGCAGGAGCTGCAGGTGACGATGGCAAGGGGTGTGGGCTGGTCTGGCGGCTGCCACACAATTATTGACGGTCTGATTGTCTCTAAGCGGTGGCTGTTCTGAGCACTGTCTGGTGTGTGTGTGTGTGTGTGTGCAGGTGTCATGCGTGTCGCCTACCTCAGTGTACCTGCAGAGGTGAGAGTGAGCGGGCGGTGCATCAGACACGCACATGGGCGGTGCAAAGGCCCTGGCTTGTGGTCGAGGCTTGCCACTCCCTCCCTCAACCCCCCACCCCACCCTGACATACACACACGCAAGCGCACACCCCTAGGGGTCGCATGTGGAAGCCTGTCCGCTCAGCAACCAGCCAGGCAGGTTCCGCGCTGTCTAGTAGCCGCACGATTCATCGCTGTGTTCAAGGGAGTGGCCAGAAAGCAGGGTGCACGAACGCAACCACTCCTGCATACAACCCCGCCCTGAACCCTGCCCCAACCCTGCATTCACCTTTCAACTCCCCCACCCTTCCTCCGTGCCAGGTGGACCTTGGACAGCAACCGCCAGAACCAGTACATCAACTCAGGAGACCCTACAAACTACACCGGCATGGTGTCCGCGGTGGGCGTGCAGCTCAACCTCTCCCAGGCCCTCACGTACAACAGCACGCAGTGCGAGGACCTATCCGGGCTCTGCATCAAGTTCGACACGCCCCTCCCTGCCGGTGCATGCGTCGTGAAAACCTCCGACGGCGGCGTGCCCACCTGGGTGCCCTACGTGGCAGGCTTCGTTGGCGGGGCGGTGCTGCTGGCGGTGATTGCCCTCGTGGTGTATTTGTTCGTGGTGCGGCCGCGGCAGAGGCGCCAGCGCCGGCGCCATGCACAGGACGGAGGGGGCATTGAGGCCGGTCGGCAGAAGCCCAGCAGCAGCGGCAGCAGCAACGACAGTGTCGGCCTTCCAGCCGTTCCTGATGCTGCCATCAGGGCGGCTGGCAGGGACATGGAAGGCGGAGACACGTTTGGGAGAGGCCGGACGGCTGTTGGCAACAGCAGCGGCAAGGCAGCGCGTATGCCGGTGAAGGATCTCGTGGACGGCGTGGAGAAGAACGCCTGGCACCAGCACGGGGGGTACAGCAGCAGCACCTTAATCGGCGATTCAAGCTCCGCCTCCCACCCCCGCACTTCTTACAACACTGTGGGGTCATTGGGCGGAGGCTACAGGACGTCCGGCGGCCCGCAGCTCGCACGGGAGCCTTCCACTGAGCAAGGCGGCTCTGGCGACGATGTGTTGAGTCCCGGAGCCGGTCTCGGGGCCAGACCGGGTGCCGCAGCTGCTGGTTTCGGAGCGGGTGTTGGCGGAGGCGGAGCCGCTTTGGCGACAGGAATGCACATGAGCATGGACAGCACGTTCCTCGTGGACCCCGGCAACCAGGCGGGCGGCGGTGGTGGTGCGGCAGGAGCAGGTGGCCTGGCTCGCGCGGGCAGCCTGCACAACCGCCCCCGGCCGCTCCCCTTTGGCAACCCGCTGCAGGTGTCCATTATGGAGATGATTGGAAAGGTAAGGAGCAGCGAGTGCTTGGGAGGCCCTGGCCCTGAGATGTATGGATGGAGTTGGGGCGCTGGGTGAAGGAAGGTATGGGTGAATGAGTTACGACAAGCATCCTGGAATTGCAGCCGCATAGCTGCGCATGGTCGCTATACCTACCCTTTGCCTGCTGTAGCCAGTGTCCCAAACATGTACAGCGTTGTGCTTGAGACCCTGGTTGGCCTGCAGACGGACTTGGCGCATTGAACTTCGGCAATGCGCTCTGGCTTGTCTGATGATCTGAGAGCTCGCCTGCCACGGTAACATTCGTGTGGTGTGTGCTGCTGCAGGGCGCGTACGGGATCGTGTACCGCGCGCTCTTCCGCGGCCAGGAGGTGGCGCTCAAGATCATCCAGCAGCAGGTGAGGGAGCTGAAGCAGTACAACGCGCCGCCCGCCACTGCAGCAGGCGGTACACCCGCAGCCCTGGCAGTTGTACTGGCGGTGACCCCCACCGTCCCTGCCAAGGAAGCTGGACAAATCCTGGCGACCGCCAACCTCGCGAGCTCCTCAGACCACGCAATAGACTCCCTGCCAGCACGGGGTACTGCAGCTGTCACGCCCGGCGGCGACAACGCAAACATAGTTGCGGAAGGCGACCTGTCGCTGGTGCCTGCGGAGGCGGTGTTGGGCGCGCGGCTGTATCACCCGCACGTGCTGCGCACGCTCGCGTACGCGGTTGTGGGGGGTGGGAGCGCCAACGCCCCGGCGCCCTACAGCAGCAGCTACGACAACAGCCATTCGCACGGGGCCCCATCCCACCCCTCGACCCACACCCCCACGCACCTTCAGTCAGGTGCCGCGAGGGGCCTGCAGAGCACGGCATCGGCATCTACGGCCGACACTGCCACGGCGTCCGGCGGTGCAGACGGCTTATCGACATCCCCAGCTGATCCCCTCACTCAGGCAGCTGTTGCGGCTGCTGCAGCAGGCTATGGTGGCGGCGGCGCGGGAGGCTCCAGGGCCGCTGCAGCTGCAACGGCGGACGACAGCATTGTGAGCGCCACTGGGATCGAGGCGTCCGCGCTGCTGGCAGAGATGCTCAAGAACGGCGTGATTGAGATGGGCGGAGGCGGCATCCGTACGCACGCGGATACGGTGGATTGGCAACGCCTGGCTGCGCCCTTGGCCGCAGCTGCAGCGGGCGCAGGCGGGGCCGCGGGCGCGAATGCTACGCCAGCAGGAGGAGTGGCAGTCGGCGCCCCTAGCGGGCCCCCACCCCCCACCACCACAACAGTTGCCACCGGCGCAGGTGGTGTTGCCTCCGGACTGTCCCTCCCGCGCGGCATGGTTGAGGTGCACCTTGTGATGGAGTACTGTGACGCGGGTGCGCTCAAGGAGTGGCTGGGCGTGCGCGGTGACGCGCTGGCTGCCGGCGAGGTGTCCCCCGCAGCGCACCTGGCTGAGGCGCTGGTCATGTGCTGCGAGATGCTGTCCGCCCTGGAGTACCTGCATGAGCAGGGCGTGGTGCATGGAGACCTCAAGGTGCGTGCGTGTACATACAGGAGCGCATCAGCGCAGCACATCTGCCCGTTGGCTGACCAGGCAGGGGAGGGGGGGGTGGGAAGGTGTGGGGAGATGGAAGAGTGGCACAACCTGAACAGCAGGCCACCTGGCAGATGCATTCCTGCACGCAAACACTGTCCCTGAACAATGCAATGATGACAGCATGGCATGTCACGCACGCACACCAGTACTAGCCACAGCGTGTTTAACACTTCCAAATGCCTAATAAGGCCCTGACAGTGCACGTGCTTCAATGCCTAATCAGGATGTACACTCTTGTGAGTACACATGTACATCATACATGGCCGACACACTGCCTGACTGTGGTGCCGTGGCCGACACACTGCCTGACTGTGGTGCTTTGCTTTGGTGTGTGCAACCCTGCAGTGCCACAACGTGATGCTCACAACAACTCGACCGCACGAGGTGCAGCCAGTGGCCACAGAGCTAATGAACCCGGCCGTCACGGCGCATGCTGCCACGCCCATTTTGCACACCAAGCTGGCTGATTTTGGCTACTCTCAGCAGCTGCGCCCCAACCACAGCCACACCACGCTGTCGCGCCCGGGCGGCACCGTCTCTCACATTGCGCCGGAGCTGCTGAGCACCAACAGGCTGGCGCCCGCATGCGACAGTGAGTGAGACAGCGCCGGCGGCCCGGCGGGGGGGTGGGGGGGGGCGCAGGGTGATCGGGCAGTGCATGTGTACTTGGCGTTTGGTCCGAGTTACTGCTTGGGCCCAATTTCCAATGCTCGTTCACACATGCATGCGACGTGCTGCCCGCAACGGCGTTATAGCAACGTTGGATTTGCGTTGTGCGCTGATGTCTGTGCCTCTGTATGCGTTTGCTGTGTGCAGTGTACGCGTTTGGCATCATGCTGAGCGAGCTGCTGTCGTGCAAGGCTGCGTTTGGCGGCAAGAGCGTCCCCCAGATCCTCTACCTCAAGACACTGGGGCGTGTGGAGGACTGCCTGGAGTGGCCGGCCTACACGCCACGACGCCTGGTGGCGCTGGCAGAGCGCTGTGTGGCCAAGGAGCCTGCGGACAGGCCCACCGCGACCGAGGTGCGTGGCACTCTGGGGGGCTTGCTGCACCCACATGGCCACATACCTGCTGTCGCCCTGCCACAATATACCACTGTCCACGGCAGATTGGCCAAACGACCAGGCTGATGCAGCTTGCCCTTGTACGGAGTGCATACAGACCAGCGCTTCGGTATCTATCATACGAGTGTAGTAATGCAAGCATCCCAAAGCGCCCGAATGGGGGCGTGTGGATGGGCTCTCTGTGAGACCGTGCTGTGCTTGTGCCGGTGCGCAGGCGCTGGAGATGATGAGAGAGGTGTTTGCAGAGGTCGCGGCAAACAGGCCCCAAGAGGATGTGCCACACGCTGAAGTCTGAGCACCACCCCGGCATGTCATGCCAGACCCGCATGCACATGCACCGGTGCCTAGCAGTTGATAAGAACCCCCCTACCAGGTTATAAATACCATACACAAATCGAGCACATACCAGTGCCAGGCATAAAATACAGCAGCCGTACCGCTGCTGACGCGTGCGCGCCTTTTGTGTGATTTCTGTGCATAATCCCAATCAAGGCCGTTATGCAAGGCCGCTATGGCTGCGTTGCGTGCGCACGCGTCTCACGATACGGCCGGACCCGTATGTACGTACCTATCTATTGCGACATGATATCAACATCATTCGGCATGGCGATCCCTTGAGGATGTCTGATTGATCCTGCGCTATCTACTAAATCCTTTGAGCGCCTTATCAAGCGCTGTAGTTTGAGGGGCTATTGTGCCTTGCACAACGCCGCGCGGGCGGTGAATGGCGATGGCGAGGGTCGCGGCCTTTCGTGACCCCTCCTGCCAAAGGCAACAATTGACATGGCGCTCTGGGCTGCGTCTGTGTGATTCCCATCTGTGATATTACGTGGGAGCGCAGCTGTGTCAGCCAGGC
Source organism: Chlamydomonas asymmetrica (assembly GCA_001662385.1). Classification (NCBI taxonomy): domain Eukaryota; kingdom Viridiplantae; phylum Chlorophyta; class Chlorophyceae; order Chlamydomonadales; family Chlamydomonadaceae; genus Chlamydomonas; species Chlamydomonas asymmetrica. The sequence goes on along the minus strand of BDDA01000001.1, from coordinate 818,155 downwards.
TGTCAGCGTGAGCTTCAGTCACGCACTGACGCATAGAATACGGCCTGGACGGCCACCCAGCAAGCCACCATTTGCGGCTCCACCTTTTGCACGATGATGGATACACCAGGCTGGTGCTTTGCCAAGCTGCACCCATGCCCCTGTCGCTGCTTCGACAATCCGCCACGCTCCTCTGCTTCAGGTTGCCTACCATCACGTCCCGCTTCTTATCCCTCGTGCTTTTTGAGTTGCACCCGTGGTTGCGTTAAGGTCCCCGTTGGTTACCACTTCAAGGTTGCATGCGCGTCTCATGTCTCTAGGCATCAATCATGCGGTACGCTATGCATGCTGTGTTGCGCGCTGCAGCATGAGTTTTGCGGGGTGAACGCTGTAGTGATGTCATTCTGAGGCCAGTGTCCAGGATGCTGATAGGCTGACAAGGCAGTGAAATTGCTGTTGTGTTTCTGTCCATGCATGCGGTGCACGGCTCCCTGCGCTCTGCAGCTGGCCGACCTCATGGAAGCCACCGTGCATAGCAGGTTGCAATGCTGCATCGTTCAACAGTGGCGCGATCATCTGCTGGAACGTACGCCCAACTGCTTATGCAATTGGCGCGTCCCGTGTAATGCTTTTGAGAGTCCACAGACCTGCACCACGAGCATGCAAGGCCTCCTTCCAGCTGGCTATGCACTTTGCGCACGAAGTGATCTGTTACATACGGTATTCCATGTCAGTTGAGTACCAGGCACGCCGTGCTTGCACCATTGAAGATGTGCCCACCCGTGGTGGGCAACCCGCGGCCGCGGTGAGCAACCAAGTTGGTCCTGACCACAAACCAGAAAAGCAAGTATGCCTTCCATGCACTACATCGGACACACACTAATAGTCATACTCAGCACAGCACAACTAGGTGTGTTTGTCAGGTTGTTGCTGTGGGTCTCCCCATCAGTTCTGGTGGCAGGGGCGCAAGGAGGATGGAGGCAGACACCGAGGGAAGGGCAGGCCGACAAGAGGATCGCGACCCACTTGGCATTGGTATGGGATGCATGGGTTGCAACATCAGTGATCCATTGCTTGCCCATACCATGCTCTTGAGCACGGATCGAAGTGCCAATGTGCGTACACATGGTTTTGTGCATAGGCATGCCACAAAACCATTTACATGCGCATCGGCAGTGTCCCGGCACGTTCACCATACCGGTGTGCATACAAACCAGGTGCTGCTGCACCCGTGAAGGCAGCAAGGGCAGGACCCCCTTTGCGCATTTCAGTGCCATTCGCCAGGCAGGCGGGCGGGAAACTGGGCGATGGTGTTGCCAGGTGCACACGTCGATGCCGCACTGCACTGCAGACCATGTCGTGGGTGCTGGACAAAAGGACAGGAGCATGCAGCCATGCATGGCGGATCGCTCCAATGCTGCAAGAGCACAAAGAGCAGCAGGATGTGGTGCAGGGCAGGGCAGGACCGCCCCAGGCTACTGCATGAACGTGAAAACTTGAGACAAAAAGCAATGTCATCGGCTTGCAAGATCGACAGCACAAGCAGCGATCAGTGCAGATATGCATACTGTGATGCACTCAATCCACGTAACCGAAAATGCCAAGGGCAACGAGTTTCATCCTCGTTCTAGCAGCAAGGTGAGAAAACTGCACAACAGCGTTTAATTCGCATCCACATGCGCTGAGCAAAGTTCTCTGTACCTATAGAAACATCACCACTCCCAGCCCCAGGGCTGAGCAATGCCGAATTCACAGCGTCAAGTGGTGTGGTACAACACCGGCACTGCAGTGCACAGGATAGCACTTTGGATGGCATTCCCCAAGCAGAAAAGCTGGCAGCAGCCGTCACGTATCGCCAAAGTTGCACGGAAAACTCGAAAGTGTTGCCCGCAGCGGCCTCAGCATGACGCAAGGACGTGATGCTTGCAATGGGGATGCAGAGCTGTTAATGGAATTCATGACAGTGACCCGTAGCCAGAGACGCACACGGGGGGCGGCAGCTGTTGTTTGCGTGGCCTAGATATCGCTACATGCCGGCCACAGCACTCCTGCAAGTTGGTAACGCCGTGCGTTGAGAGGCGGTGCAGATTCGCTGACGCCCGTGTGCAGGTTGAGAGCAGGTCGGGTGCTCAATGAGAGTGAGCCAGTCCCAGGCAGGGGGTAAACCCATGTGTGCAATACCGCCGGTACAGCAATCAACCACAGGACAAAAAAGCTCCCGACAATGACACATACGGTAAGCACCAGAATCACTCTGATGCATCTTCAGAAAGAGGTGATGATGATGCCTTGGTGGGACCACAGGCCGAAATCAATAGTAGTCAAGCACGCATTGCTGACCGTGACGAAGCATTGGTGTACCGGGGGGCGTACCGCCAAGCACACGGTGACAACAGAAACAAAACAGTGTTCAGTGAGGGTTAAGCTTTTTGGGTTGCGCACAGGGGCTCAGCGGTGATGTCAATGATGACAGAGCAGTTTTGAGATTGGCAGTTTGACAGTTGACAAGTCTTGGCGCTGCGCTGCGGCCTTGCACATTGGCCGCCTGGCGCGCGCATCCGGGCTCTACAATGGCACAGCTGCCAGTGCCGTCATGCCATGTCGTTCATTTACACTCCGCAAGGCTGCGCCTTGGGAGCACGCCGCACCGATTGCGCCATATGTAACCGTCCAGCAGCTGTGATTCCCCCGCATCTGGGATTAGATTGCATGGGAACTGGTTGGTAGGTGCGCAGGGACAAAACTCTTTATTCGTACTGGAGACGGTAAGAAACGACATGAAGGCCGCACATAAGTACATGACACGACCTACTGAACTACTGACATCTGGCCCTGCTTTGCGCCCGAGCGTGAGGAAGGGTTGTGTCCTGCCCTGGTAGCCCCGAGCACACAGCACGCGAAAGCGCTGAGCAGGGATGAGCACATTTGTGTTGTCGATTGCCGCCCCCAGGGCTGCCTATGCCCACACAGCGAGGCGGACTGGACCAGCCAGGGAGAGGCCAGGGAGGGTAGGAAACAGCCCCCAGGGCGGTAGAGCGCTGCGGAACAGGTCCTTCATGCAGCGTTCGGGTCGCTCGTTGCGGTGGCGTCTGCTTGGACCTCCTTCACCTCACGCAGAGCCTGCGAGCAAGCAGGCACGTTGGTGCACAGGCGGTAGGTCATGCAGGGGCGCACAGTGTGATTACGTTCGAGAGCACCAAGAAAGTTCACATGCATGCACCGCTGGCGCAGTGCACACACACCATCGATGGCCACAGGCCCTGCTGTGCACTGGATGACACAAACGCACAGAGGGCCCCACACCCTGCCACACCAGCCATCATATTTGCACTACGATATACGGTATTGAGTTGTTTGAATGTTCCAGCGTGCAGCTTGCCGTGCGCAGACCTTGGCACAGGAACACCCAATCGGCTGGCAGCTGGCGCATACAGGCCTCACATACATCTATTCAGTGCTTGACAGCCGGCAGAAGCGCACAAGACGCCCCGACCCACCGTCAGGCAAGATGCGAACCAACAATCATGGAACTGCAATACAGAGCTGCATACAGCGTGATAAAAAAATCCGCATGCAATTGCAGTGGTGCCAATCTATCAGCATGGCACACGCTGAAACGCTTAACAATAAATCCTTAGCCAGCCCATCACTACGCACCTCGGTCGCGGTGGGCCTGTCCGCAGGCTCCTTGGCCACACAGCGCTCTGCCAGCGCCACCAGGCGTCGTGGCGTGTAGGCCGGCCACTCCAGGCAGTCCTCCACACGCCCCAGTGTCTTGAGGTAGAGGATCTGGGGGACGCTCTTGCCGCCAAACGCAGCTTTGCACGACAGCAGCTCGCTCAGCATGATGCCAAACGCGTACACTGCGCACGGCAAACGCATACAGGTGCGCACGGGCATGTGTCAGCTCACAACGCACAGCACCTGCCTGGCAGCACATTGCGTATGCATGTTGACAAGC
>BDDA01000001.1:780669-805752 GCA_001662385.1 Chlamydomonas asymmetrica | reverse complement strand
TCCCCCCGCCCCCCCCCCCCCCCCGCCGGGCCGCCCGCGCTGTCTCACTCACTGTCGCATGCGGGCGCCAGCCTGTTGGTGCTCAGCAGCTCCGGCGCAATGTGAGAGACGGTGCCGCCCGGGCGGGACAGCGTGGTGTGGCTGTGGTTGGGGCGCAGCTGCTGAGAGTAGCCGAAATCCGCCAGCTTGGTGTGCAGGCTGGCAGTAGCAGCATGTGTGGTGGCGGCCGGGTTCGTAGCCTCTGTGGCCACTGGCTGCTGCTGCTGCACCTCATGCGGTGGAGTTGTCGTGAGCATCACGTTGTGGCACTGCAGGTTACATACACAATGACCAACGCAACGTGTTCAATCCGTATGTCAGTTGGGCAAGTGTGGGCCTGACCACTGTACAAAGGCTGCCTGGCTTCATCCACCCGACCGCCCAAACAGGCACGCCCCCGAATTGAACAGTACGGATCCCCAACACAACGGCAAGCTCACACAATGTCACATCCCTCATTGCGCACCAGGGCTGTCGGGGCCTCAGGCACATGGACCTGTTGAACACGCTGTGGCTAGTACCCGCATGTGTTCGACATGCTTGCTTGCTGTCATCCTTGGGCTGTTCACAGGAAGTTGCAGGAGTGGCCTGCCGGTCAGTTTGTGCAATTCCTCCCCCCCCCCCCGGTGCCCGGTCAGCAGCTCCCTGCCTGGCTGGGGGGGTGATGCGCTCCTGCGCTGTTACGCTGATGTACAGTCACGCACCTTGAGGTCTCCATGCACCACGCCCTGCTCATGCAGGTACTCCAGGGCGGACAGCATCTCGCAGCACATGACCAGCGCCTCAGCCAGGTGCGCCGCGGGGGACACCTCGCCGGCAGCCAGCGCGTCACCGCGCACACCCAGCCACTCCTTGAGCGCACCCGCGTCACAGTACTCCATCACAAGGTGCACCTCAACCATGCCGCGCGGCAGGGACAGACCGGAGCTGGCAGAAGCTGTACCGCCAGCCGCTGGCGGCGCTGCCGTCCCCATGGCAGGCGTAGCTGGTGCGGGCTGCACGCTGGGTCCTTGTGGGAGCGCCAGCGGTGGAGCCATAGCCGCAACGGCACCGACAGGCATCAAGGAGGCACCGCCCTGTCGGTCCGTTTCCCTGCCACCGTCTGCACCAATGCCGTTTTTCAGCATCTCTGCTAGCAGCGCTGATGCCTCGGGCCCTGTGGCGCTGATGATGCCGACGTCCGTGGCGCTGGAAGCGGGGCCTGTTGTTCCGGAACCGGCGCTCGCCTTCCCGAAACCAGCGCTGCCGCCCCTGCTGGCCGCTGCTGCTGCCGTGGCATGAGGTGATGTCGGTGGCAACTGGCGGGCGTCTGCACCCGCACCGCTGCTGGACGACACGTCAGGCGCTGCAGAGGCGATAGCGGGTGCGTTTTGGTGCATGCGAGCCTCGCCTCCGCCTGAAGCCTGAGCATACGAAGAGGGCGCGGAGGAAGTTAGGCCGCCGCCGGCTTCACGGTCGCTGGCTGTGCTGACGCTTTCCTCCACCGAAAACACGCGCGTCAGTGGTGCACCCGGCCCAACAACCGCGTACGCGAGCGTGCGCAGCACGTGCGGGTGGCACAGCCGCGCTCCCAACACCGCCTCAGCAGGCACGAGTGAGACATCGCCTACGCCCACCGCACCACCGCCGCCGCATGTGGCTTCCAAGCTCGGCCTGGGGCGCAAGCCATGGCTGACTGCCGCACTGCTTGCAGACACCAGCTGCGCGTGATGCGTGCTGCCGGCAGCGGTGCTGGAATCCTTGCCGTGGCCTTCAGACCCCGAGGCTGTTGTGCGCAAAGGGTTCGCACCAGCAACGTCAGTGGAGACCAGCATGCTCGGTGTCGCGGCAGCCGCCGCGTCTGCGGTGCCGCCAGCAGTGCCGGGCGCTGCCGCTTGCGCGTTGTACTGCTTGAGCTCGTTGCGCTGCTGCTGGATGATCTTGAGCGCCACCACATGGCCGCGGTATAGTGCGCGGTACACGACCCCGTACGCGCCCTGCAAGGGCCAGCCACAAAGCGCACAAACTGCAGTCATGACGATGAGATCAAGACTAAAAAGAAGGCAAAGTGGCCTTGCAAGCATGCAAAGCCTTCAGACTTTGCACTAACACCTTATGCAAGGAAGAGGCTGCCATGGGGCCATGCGGTGTGCTTCCCGTCGGGCCATGCAGTGCGCATATGTGTAAGGATAGAGACTGCACCTAATGATGGCGAGCGAGCTGTCTGGGCTGATCTGGCTGCTGCTGCAAAACACGCTGTGCGCAAAACAATTCCAGGCGCACGCAAACGTGGTGACGACAACCTGGCAACGGTCCTCCTGCTTCCCAAACCATTGTCCAAGCACCTCAAGCGCATCTCCTCGAGTACATAAACAAGTACCGTCATGCCCACATTCACACGTCCTATCCTTGTCTGCCTATGTGTGTCGCGTGAGCTGTGCTCATGCACTGCCCCCTGTCATGCACACCCACACACGCCTGCAGGAATCCTGTCTTGACCCACACCCACCTTTCCGATCATCTCCAGGATAGACACCTGCAACGGGTTGCCGAACGGAAGCGGCTGCGGACGATTGTGCCGGCTGGCTGCTGCACCAGCACCACCGCCACCGCCGCCTGCTCCCGCCTGCATGAACGTGCTATCCATGCTCATATCCATGCCGGACACCATGCCCGCGCCTGCACCTGCACCCACTGGCATGGCCGTGCCCATGGCAGGTAGGGTGGTAGGGGTAGCTCCGAGACCGGCATGCGTGCCACCGAAACCAAGCGCAGTCGGCGGAGGGTTGCATGAGTCGGGGCCGTGCGACAAGCGGCCCTGCGTGTTGCTGTTGGTCTTGCTGGTGTCGCCGCTATCCTCCCCGAGCCGTTGTAGAGGGGTGTCACGCAGCAGCGACTTCACTGGCTGGCCGCCATTGAGCGCGGCCGCGGCTGCTACGGGCCGCCTGCTGGCAAGCCCAGCAGCGGCTGTGGCCACAGCCGCACCGCTCATGATAAGCACTTCTGGTGTACCCGGGAGGGCCCCTCCGTTGTCGCTGCTGCCGCTGCTGCTGCCGTCAGCACCAGCGCCGGCACGAGCAGCACTGCCGCCACGCCGTGCGGCCTTCCGCGCCTGCCTCTGCTGCTGCCGCCTCGGCCGCACCAAGAATAAATACACCACGACGGCAATCACAGCCAGCAGCACCGCCCCGCCCACGAAGCCTGCCACGTAAGGCACCCAGGTGGGCACGCCGCCGCTCGAACCACCCGCCGTGCACGTGTTAGGGGGCAGGGGCGTGTTGAACTGGTTGCACAACGCAGCAAGGTTGCTGCAGTCGGTGCTGTTGGCTGGCAAGGGCTTGGTGAGGTTGAGGGTGAGAAAGGCGGCGGAGAGCGTCCCCGTGTAGTTGTTGGGGTCTCCCTTCCGCAGATACTGGTTCCGGGCGTTGTCATTGAGGTTCCACCTGCATTGACGGCACGAAACGGCAGCAAGGTAACATGGCGAGTACCAGGCACTCAGGCAAAGGCAGCCAGTGGTAGACATCCTATTCGCGAGGAGCACAGAAGGTTGCTGTGCATGTATACAAGACGAGCAATTCAGCAAGCCCCTGGTGCTGACGGCGGCCCGATCAAGCGTTGTTACATACACAAATGGAAAACCTGTCACCAAAGCCCTGTGCTGCGCCCCTCACTCACTGATTTACGTATACGGAGGTGCTTGACAGGCATGACACCTGCATGCAAGGGCATGGCACCACAAAACGCACGGGCAGGTTGGGTGGGATAAGCGCCGGCAACCTACTGCCACTGACCCCTTGCCGTTGGATGGGCACCTCACCCGGTTGCCCTGGCGGGCCCCAAAGCATCAGTCTCCGTCACCCGCTACTGTACATAAATCCGCAACTCGCTCAGTTGAACATGCATGAAGGTAGCCCCCATGCGGCCATGCGGCTTGAGACGCCCACCCTCAACAGTCACATGCTGTCGTGGATGTCGGCCTCGAATGCAGGACTGGCGCGAGGGCATGGGTCCGCACAGAACTCAGGTTTGCACAACTGCACGTGCATGGGATCAGATGCTTGTCTGTCAGGGCGCGCGCAGGCGGCATGGGCCACTTACCACAGGGCTCCCAGCCCACCACGCGTTCTCGGGGGTGAAGATGTCGCTGGCTGGCGAAAAGAAGGCGTTCGGGCCCGCTAGCAGCGTAGTGTACTCCAACAGCTGCACGCGGCTATTCTGCAACACCATGCACCAAGGGCCAGCTTACAGAAGGGCTTCCTCGGCGCCAGCCGACCAAAGCCAGGGCAGTTGGACAGCGCCATACACGTCAGCGCGGATCAACTGCGACCTTCAACAAGCACAAGAGCACAACACGTTGGTGGTGCACGGCCGCTCACCGAGCCTATGGTGAGGCCACACTGCAGGAAGGTGGGCACGAGGTTCAGGTCACTGCCTGGTAACGGGTCTGCATGTGCCAACCAGCAACAACGTCAGCTGGCAGCCTACCGTAATCACTACGGTTGGGCTGCATGAAGTGCAGGGGTGAACCCAGACGAAGGCTAAAGAATACCGCCCACGCTCACCAACAAAGTTGTTCATAAAGATTAGGTTCCGCCCTCGTATAGTTAAATCACACGTCGCAGCAATACAAAGGACGGAGCCCCTTGCCAGGAAGTTCACATCAAAGAAGACTGGGTCGACTGTGGATAGTGGTCGTATAATGAGACGCCTGAGATAGAGAAAGGCACAGGGAGCGTTTGTATGCGTCTCTTCGGAGAAGTGACACGTGCACCTGAGCGTTGACATACAAAGCATTGACACTACCTTGGTATGTCAGCCCCTACCGTGACAGTTGAGCTGCACCAACAGGGAAAGTGGACGGTCGTAGGGTTATGTTCTGAGTCAGGAGGATGAGTGTCACACTCGCGTTCCTCAAGGCTGCCAAAAACTGCGAGTCTGAGCTGACGAGCGCTTCTATCTCCTGGCCACGAACCATTGTGACGCTGCCCAGCAGCAGTAAGATAACAGCCATCACCCTGGGAGGTCCCAACATTCCTGAGGGCCTGTCGAAGGTTGGACAACTTAGCAGGAGAGTACAAGCGCTCAACGTGACAGCGTTGTACATCACGTCCTGCCAGGAAGCCTCCTGTCACCGACCATAGCTGCCCACTTGCCAGCGTGTGCTAACGACCAGACAGTACACCTAGTGGTAGGGAAGAACACAACAAGAGCCACAACAAAACAGATTGGTTTCGGCCGCGTATGTGCAACCTGACGCCAATACATCACCAGTACTGAGCGCAAATGGACACAGCAGGGGCGAGTGCAAATGGCATGTCAGTAATGTCAGTAGCACTATGCATAGGCGTCACATTGACGTAGTTCAAGTTCCAAAGATTGCATGCTACCGTAATGTAATGCAGCACGCACGGGATGATTACCATCGGGCAGGTGGCTACTGTCGCTGACAGCAGAGAAATGCGCAGTGCACGTGCATGGGCATGCCACCCGTGACCTGCGCCATGTGTAGGACGTTTGTTACACTTATGTTGCCTGAGGCCCCCTGCATCATGCATGCTCGAGCACCATGGCGAATGCACCGTCAGGGTCCGTCCGTCTGTCACGCTAGCCACAGGCAGTGAGGTGCATCGCGCCTTACTGCCACATCTGCCATGTACTCATGTGTGTTCGCATGTGCTAAGCTTTGGCTCATGCATGACAGTATTGCAGCTTTGCATGTGGGCCCGTGTGTCCTCTCTAGGGATGACTTGCCCCACCTGGAACACTGCAGCAGTTCCCATGCATTATGCTACGGGAAAGTGCTTGTGCGACTGTGACAGGCAGTTGAATGGTTTGGTGGACCAGGTGTCCAAGACTGGCGCCCAACACTGGCGTTCCAAGATTGCTCACAGGATTGCCCACTGACTGCAGCCAGACACGCATGAATCGACGTTCGAACCAACAGACTGGCGCCGATTGGGAACAACAAACAGCGAGGGGCGTGCATGCAAGCTGCACAAGGAGCTCTACTGTGTTGCGCCCAGCTGCGTGCAATCGAGACGCCGCCACGACCTGGTCATTGTCGCAGTAGCGGCGCCCCCGCAGCTTGCAGGCTGGCAACTCTGAATCACTAGCGTGGGTGTTACAGCCTGCTGAAGTGCCTGCTGAAATGATGTTATGCACCCCAGCAACAGCGTGCTGCGCTTCAACTCCTTACCAGACGTGTCATTTTTCACACCAAGACCCCGGGATGGCAACAGCGACACCTGATACCTTTGCTTAGCAGTTCAGTACGCTAGCAGTAACGCTGCTTGCCAATGACAAGGCTCTGAGAAAAGCCCTCTTGGACCCCATGCTTCATAAACTCGACGCACCAGGACACCTGGACAACATGCATTGCAGGTTTAGTGATGCTTGGTGCGGATACCATGTACGGATGCAGGTGCGGACAGAGTGTACGCGGCATGCGTGTACATGGTAACACTCCTAACAGTTGTGCTAAACATCTCGTTACACAAGAAGGTCATAGGATTCTGCCGCTTGCATGATCACGCAATGGAGGTGAAATATGTACACTGGCACAGCATTGCTGAACACCACGAGACCGCACTTGCCCACACGCCAGTACGATGCATACACCACACACGCGCGCCAGGTTAGCCTGGTGGCGGGTCAGAGAGGCAGCTCAGCCGCAGCAAATGCTCAATAGCTTCAATCAGCAGGGCTGCAATGGCCCCCATTTTGGGCCTGTTTGTCACTCTATTTACTCAAGAACAGTGCGAGCTTGTCGGCATAGTCAAATCGCCCGTCTGCTGTGAGGTCCAGCTGCGCTACAAGTCGCATGATCTCCTCCTCAGATGCTGTGTCACCGCAGTACTGCAGCTGCGGTGAGGGAGAGGGAGGCATGGAGGGCAGCATAGAGGGCAACAGGGAGGGGGCCAGGTCAGCAGGTCGCCCAAAACTGGTCTCGGGCAACCAGACCCGCAGTGTGCAGCAAGGATGATGACTGATAAGCGCTTGACCGCGTCAACAATTGAACAAGCATGCCACAGGCACGTTTCACACATGCGGCGCAACCACATGAGGTTGTACTATACCTGAAGGGCTTCATCACTGGCTTCATGCAGCATGACATGGAAGCGCTCCATGCGATACGCATGATGACTTACCAGCACTTTTTCCAGCATGTCGGGAGAAATTTGACCCTGTTTGTTGTCTGGGTCCTTGCTGGCAAACATTCTAAACGCTCGTGTCAAGTCCGCTTTGCTGTATGGCAAGTCTTGGGACTTCGCCATAACGTGAACGAACTCGTCAAAGTCTATCTGCCCTGAGCCGTCAGTGTCTGCAAGATTGTGAGCATATGTTACACATGGCCAGCAAATAGGAACTATGTCCACGAATCAGGCGTGCGCACTGAGGTGGCCCAGGGCAAGCAGCGCACCTATCTCGCTTATTAAGCTTTCAACGTCCTCTGTTCGTGACCGCATCCCGAGGAGCTCCATCAGTTGCTTAACCTGGTGTGTGCATTCAGGCATATCACAGATAAGAGACGCCATTTGCCCATTTCAGCGAGTTAGAACACGTAGGCCTGCAAACACTTGCTTGTCACCAAGCGTGCGGTTGGGTGAAAGCAGTTCAGGCGATACACTTGCTTCGTACCTCGTCAGTAGACAAAGTGCCCCCCTTGTCCACATCCATAAGGTCAAACACCTGAAGAGAGCAGCAATATCTTGGCACTCTGTCACCTGATAGCGCTTGCGAAAACACCGTCTCACATCTGCACATCGGCGGGCCTGGTACGAAAACCGGTTAAGTGCCCACGAGCGCACCTCTCTCAAGTCTTGAAGCTCGCGTTCTGTTAAGTCTGGGCTTGCACCCTGCAACTTCCAGAGATACAGGGCGAGGGGCAGGGCAGTTAGGGCTCATTCGCACATCATGACAAACCTGAGCAACACTGCGGGCGCCAACGTGGTCTGTGTGCATACCTTTCTTGTTGCTGCCATCGCTTCAAAGTTATAGACGTGGCAAATGCCCAAGGGTGTGTGGTGCCGAATACTTCAACTATACTGCGGGAACATGCAAGGCGCTTCAATGTTTCAAGTACACTGCTCAGCCTATTTATGTAGATGGGCGTGGGTGTGCCTTAGACATGGCAGGATTGAGTTCCTAGACATGCACGTGCTACACTCACGCACATTTGTGCTGCACACGAAATTGGCAGGCGCAGCTTGGCTGGGTAACACATGCTTGGATACAAGGCCAATGGTTCCTGTCATAGCCCTTCAGGGCTGACCTGAGTCATAGCACACTTCTGTCCTATGACATGCGTCGGTCTACCAACCCCACCATCGCTGCAGCGTCAGTCCTGCGCCAGCGTGCAGGGGGTGCCACGCAGCTGACCGCCACCAAGGTCAAGCAAATATGCAAAGAGGCCGGCCTGCACGCGCCCCTCGTGGCAGTCCGTCTTGACCTGAACTGCAACGTGAGTACCCGTGGCCTGCGCTTCCAACGCTCGAGTGGTCAGAACATGTGCCCATCGTGCCCATCGTTCCACAACTCACTGCCTGCGTTTGTATCCTCGCTTCTTACAGTTGCTTACAGAAGTGGACGACTTGGCCTTTGAAGACTACTCTCAGGTGAGGGCTCTCCGGGCAAAACACACGCATACAGTGAAGCGCTCCCTACAGTAACCAACTGACAGTGTCGCCATCGATGTGAACCAATGTGAACACAGGTGGAAATCCTGAACCTGGGGCAAAACAAGCTCACAGCTGTGCCCAAGCTCGCGAGCTGCCCTTGTGTGCACACACTGCGCTGCCTGTACCTAAACAACAACAACCTCACCAGCACTGTGGGCTTATGCAACCTGCCGGCGTTGCTGGTCGTGGACCTTTCGTCAAACTGCCTCACGCGTCTCGAGGTACGGTGAGAGTTCCTCAACACAAAAGCTGTGAAAGCCAGGCAGTGCTGGTACTGCCTCGCGTGGGTGGGCGGTGGCCCTGGGTGGATACCTGGCGGGGACCACCTGCTACCGCCTGTGCGTGCGGCCCACAAGCTGTGCACTGCATTAACGCACACACACGCTTGTACAGTATATGCCTGGAAATGCAGGTCAGGACGCAAGGGATTTTGCAGTAATGGCATGTAGCCCGTTGCCTGACAGCCAGTATTGTCTATGAATGTCTACAATGCAAAATGGCAGCGAAGAGTGCCGGTTCCCATGCAGGTGGTGGCCTTCTGCAAACCAGTGACATCAGTACATCACTGCACGGGGGTGTGCACATGTGCGACCTGTGAGCTTTCCCACCACTCATCAGCCTTTGTGCAACAGCAGGGCATGACCGGCCTGCCCAACTTGGCGACGCTGCTGCTGGCCGACAACCAGCTCACGGGTGCTGACGGGGCGCTGACGCCGCTGCTCCACCTGCCCTCCCTGGCTGAGCTGGATTTGGGTCACAACCGCCTAGCTGATCACGAGCAGGTGGGCATACGATCGCATGCGATCACAGTCACAGTACAGCATATACGCATAAGTGCATTACAGCACAGAGTTGTACGCGGCATACGCACAATCATACATGCGTTGGCTGTGCAATCACATACGGCAATAGCACCACATCCAAGCCACCCCGGTGATGCATGCGCCTCCCTCCGTCCTGATTTGCATCTACCGCGCTTGCATTGCTGCCGCATGTGGGTCACGAGTTGCCGACAGCAGCCGCAACACCAGCGTCGTTATGCTTGCCAGGTCCAAACGTCATTGCCTGCCACCCTGCGGGCCTTGCTTCCTCCATGATCCCAGCACATGCCCTCACCTCCTCCTGTTGTTGTGTGACAAGTATGGCTGACTGCATCCGGGCGTCCGCCCTCGCCACATGTCACTGAGCATTCACGCACACACTGACTGCATGCTGGCCGGGCGCACCGATGTTTCCGTTACATGCTGATGCGATGCTGCATGTGCTTGTGATGCCTGCTGCCCCTTGCCCACCTTGCTTGTCTACGCCTACACAACAGGTGCTGGATATTCTGGCTTCGTTGCGGCAGCTGCAGACCCTCACGCTTGCCCACAACCCGTTGTCAAGCTCCGCAAATCCAGGCGGCTGGTCTGCAGGTGCTCCCGACATCGACACCACCGCTGCTGAAAGCCCGGCGTCAGACATCGCCAGCAATGACACTGCTGGCACCAAAGCCGTCATCTCACTGGCAGTCCTCCCTCACTACAGGTAACACCCGCCTATGCACGCCTCGTAATGAGCAGTCCAGCGCACAACCGGCCTTGGAAAGGGACAACAGGGCCCACAGATCATGCAGCGCTGTCAAGTTTCCCTGTGACCAAGATGACGTGGCATGTATGCATGGCCGAAATCACAGTAGCGTGACGCACATTGTGCCTGCCACAAACACAGCCACCATGCAGTCCCCTGCGCCTTTCCCTTCGTAATCTCTCTATATCTGCCTGCTTGCATTGCATCAATTTGGATGTGCCTCGATTGTAAACCCCTGGTGCCAGGATGTCGCTTCACAGGACAGTGCACTGGAAAGCACTGAACACCACATGACTGTGTTTGCGGGTAACCCTACTCTGCTGCCTTGCTGCCTGGTGTCGTGGTTGGCTGGCTGCTGCAGGCGCACTGTGATCGCGCGCTGCCAGGGGCTCACAGCGCTGGACCACACGCCCGTGTATGCTCAGGAGCGCGCCTACGCAGAGGCGTGGCTCGCAGTCACGGCAGCAGAAGCAGCAGCCGCTGCTCAGTCCGGCACTGCAGCCGTCAGCGGCCAACACACCGCCACTGCAGTCACCAGCACCAGCACCAGCACCAGCGCACCAGACATGGCGCTCACACATAACAAAAACGTGTCCTGCACAGAACATCGCTCGGGGCGTGTCAGTGTCAGTGAGAGTCACGCACAAGGTGGCAGCGGTGAAGGTGGCTGTGAGGTGGCCGCATGCCACACTCCACATGCGGCGCCATATGGTCCAAGAGCAGTGCTGCCAGGGTTGACTTGGACAGATGGCAGCCTTACGCGTGCAACCCCTAAGGGGGGCGGTACAGCCAGCGCCGTCGTTACGCATCCGCCTACGGCACTTGCAGAAGATGCTGGTGCTGAGGAGCGCGGGGGTTGCATGCCTGTGGACGTGTTGTATCCGGTGAGGTCCAGCACAACACCCTGCAAGCCGCACACCGACACACGCACCGAGCTTCAAGATACGATGGATTCCCGTGGGGCCATGCAGTGTGCATGTGCGTTACGAGTTTACGACACTTTCAGGTTCCAAAGGCAGCGTGTGTGTTTCGGTGTGACCTGGTGACGGCACAATCCTGCCACCTGCCAGCAGCAGAATGGCTTGCAGCCGTGTGCGCAGCACAGTTGCAACCATCGCGGCGCGATGCATGTGAAACGGCGGACAGTGGGATGTGTGTGTTCGTTGCGGCTGTGTTGTGGACCATGCCCAGCGTTCACTGCTTTTGTGATGCGCCACACACTCACATGCGTTCGCACAACAGGTGCTGCTCCGGCTGGATGGCCGGGGATGCTTGATGGCGGCGCTCACATGCAGGCGAGCGGTGGAGCCCGTTGAGAGCTGGGGGGAGAGCGGTGATGGGGCTTTCCCCAGCCTGCAGCACGTACGTCCACACGTGTGCCTCAGGCCTTTGGATCCAACACATGTGCACGCCCAATGGGTGTTGCGTTGTGCGCACGGCCAAGCAACTGGCGTTGTTCGGTTGACAATCCATTGTGTGCCCCCAATCTGATGTGCATAGCAGGTGGTGGGCGGGCGTTGCTGCACAAGCCCTTGTGCATGCGCGGCGCGAAGCGGCACAGGTAGCAAGCTTAAAGGTCCATACACCGCAAGTGCTTCATGTTAATTCGCATCCGGCATCGGCCCAGCGCTTGAAAGCCGACGTGGCATGCTTTGTACTCATGAGCTCATGAGTCACAACGCGTTGCTGCTGAAAACCTGTTGCTTGTTTGCGCTGCTGAAACCTCTGCCTGTACTTGCCTCTCACTGATTCTCTATCAGCACAAACAGCACCATCCCGCTGTACTGCCGTCAGCGTTGTACTGCGCCCGCCCGCATATCCATCACGCTGGTTGCCATGATCCGCTCTTTGGCTCTACCTTGACGCTGGGGGCCTGCAATGTAATAGACGTGGCGCCGCCGGTGCTGCGCCGCTTGCAGGCGCGACTGGCAGAGCGGCTGGCGGGCGTGCCGCGCTTGGCGCATGAATGGGTGCGCGTGTGTCGCGGCCGGCAGACGCTCCTGGGGCAGCTGCAGGACTCGGTGGGTGACCAGCGCTGCCCGGCCAGGCCGCTGGTGCAGCTGCTGCACAGCCTGGACCTGCTGTGGCAGAGCAGCAGCGCCGCCGCCGGAGCCAGCCGCGACCTCGGTCCTTCGGAAGGCCCGTCCACTGCCACTGATGATGTGCCCACTGCGGTTCCTGCCACTGACCCTACTGCCTCTGTCGACGGGGATGGCAGCAGCGCTGCCATTGATGGTGTGGCGCGTGAATCTTTGGCTGTGGATGAAGCGCTTGACACAGCAGCCCGGCCTTTTTCCGCTGCGGCTGCGTATGCAACCCCAGATGCAACGCGTGTGGCGGTAGTGGATGCTGAGCTGTCCTCCGCCTCAAAATACTCGCGGGGCCACGCCGTACCGCTGCTGGCTCAGCAGCAGCAGCAGGACCATGCCCCACATAAGCTGGAACATGCGCAGCAGCAGCAGCACCAGGATGGTATTGAGGCCACGTTGCAAGAGGGCCACCATCACGCCAGCGACCGCGACAGCGACGTGCCCAAGGGCTGGAATTGCGCCGAGAATTGCGGCGATAGCCGCAACGCGGACAGTGACGGTGATGTTGATAGCGATGGCGATAGTGAAGGGGGTAGCTGCAGCGAAGCCGGCAGTACGTGCAGCGTGGACCTCGACAGCAGCAGCTTCCGCTGGGCCACCTGGGACGCCGCGCAGGCGATGCTGCAGGTACAATACGTGTGGCGCTTGGAGCCGTATGTTGATTGCAAGCTGCATACTGATTGCAGACTGCAAATGCAGCCTCTCTTCTCACACTTTGATGCGAACAGGGCTGCAGAGGTTGCTGCTGTGTTGCCCGATGGGGCCGAAGATATCGCATCTTGCAGTAATACCAGATTTACTGCCGGACATGTCGCTACCATTGGCGTAGTACTTCTGTCCTATCTTATGTCCTCGGACCCTCCGTTGCCGCCGTTGCTTATCGTACAACGCCGTACAGAATCCAGCGTCAAGCCGTCCCCTTGTCATTGCGCTAATATGTAATGCTGGTGCGCAACATGCAGAGCCCGTGCTTCCCGTCGCGCCTCGCAGCGGCTTGGCCGCTGCCGCAGCGCGCGCTGCGCCGCCTGCGCGCCCGCACTGGCACCTCCGACGCATTGCCCTATTACGTGCCCGTCCTTGACCCCTCAGAGGTGGCTCGCGCGAGTGGGGGTACTGGACAGGGTGCCGCTGCTGCCACTGCAGGGGAGGCCAGCCTGGCAGGGAGGTGAGCAAGCGTGTAGTGTCCTGTGCGTGCGCTGCGCCCCCCCGCGCCCCGGCGCTCAAAAGTGCCTCCATGCACAAGCCCACCCACACATCTGTGCTGCTCACACGTGCAGTCCCCACCTGCGTCTTGAAAACCCGGTGTTCACCCAACTCAGCGCACACAATTAAGCAGGCTGTGGGCCCCCACCCCATGCAACAGGTGTCAAACCGACCTCTTTGCCGGTGTGTGCATGCTGTGCCCACGCTTGGTGGCATAATTGCGCGATCGTATGTGTGCTTGTCTGCATGCGTGCCTGTGCGTGTGCGTGTGAGCACGTGTTATGAATTGCACTGCGCTGCGCCTGTGCAGGCTGGCGGAGTGGCTGCTGGCGTGCGAAGAGCTCTGCAGGACCGCGCAGGAGGCAGACGACGCACAGCGCTGGCGCTGGCCCGCCCGCGCAGCGGCGCTGCTGGCACCCGCCGCCGCCACCCCCACCCGGACACCCGGTAGCTCCCCCGCGTCAGCCCCAGCCCCAGCCTCAAAGGCGCACCAAACGCCAGCACCCATAGCGTCTGCCCATGCCCACAGCGGTGATGCTCCACTGGGAAATGCTCCATGCGTAGGGCAAACTCGGCCGCAGGCGCTTCCGCACTGTCACGACCACCAGCCTGCGGGCGGAGCGGGGCGGCGTGCAGCGGTACACACTGCAGCGTCCCACCACGGCAGCATGCGCGAGCCTCAGCGCGTGTTCGCCCTGCTGGCTCAGGCGGTCAGCGAGGCACTGCATGGTGACTCGGCGCAAGTTCATGCCGACAGCCCCACGCGCACTGCTGCTGGCGCTGCTGCGGCAGGCGTTGGTCCGCCACCTGTGGCATTGGCTGCATCTGCAGGCGCCCTGCCTGTGGCCTCACCCTAGCTTCAAATCCCAGCAACTATCATGATCACCATCATCACGAACGTACGATGCTGCATGGCCTGCGTGCCGTAGCCATGCATTAGTTGAGTTAGTGCTGTGAGGGTTCCGCACTTCCACTGCTTGCCAACAGGCCGGCCGCAAGTACCCGGTATGGCGCTGGCGGCGGCTGCGCACACGGTGTGCTGCTGCTGCTGCTGCTGCTGCTGCTGCTGCTTGGACACCACACCAAGCTCTTGTCATGCACACTGGGCAGCCATGATCTCAACCACCCTCCATGGCTTTATGGGTTGCAGATACAATCGTGTGGGTGACCACATGAACGCTGAACACTGAAGGCAATGATACCACAGACCCCGGACGACGCCTGAGATGCAGGATGCATTACAAGCGCTCGTGTATTCGGGTTTTGCAAGGAGCAACGCTCAGGCTCAAGATCACTAGTCCAGGCAGAGTGACAAGCCTTACGTAAATCAAGGACACTTCGTGAGCCTTTGCACGTGTTGTTTTGGCCACACAATCAGAAAGCTTCCCAAGGCGTTCTTGGGAGGTCAGCAAGCCAATAAACTGCGAGCACCCCCAAGTGAAGGTCACGGAGCGGGAGCACTCAGGAGTCACATGCGCTGTTGACGGCGGCAGCAGCACCCTTGCATGGTAAATTGGTATGGTAGTTTGCAAGCTGCACATGCAGCCCATGCATGCGGAAATGACAGCGGGGAGATTTACCAGGGTGCTACTAATTCCAGGCCTACTTTGTCAATGTCTCATTTGGGCAGGAAGGGCAGGGCCATGATGCCCAGCGGTACAATCCACAGCAACGCCGCAAACCACGGCGCGAACCCCGGGTCCCGCGTCCGCCCGTACTGCCACGTCGTGATCCTGTCGCCTGTTTGCCCCCCCTGCTGCTTCAGCTTGGAGTTCTGTCGGGATTCTGCGGTCGAAGCTGGTGGGGTGCTTGCAGCCGCGGGGCTGGCTTCTTCGCTCACAGGCTCGGTGGCACGCAGCGGCGGCAACGGCAAGCGAGCAGCGCGATGGTGGTGCTGGCTGGAGCTGCTTGCAAGGCCGAGCGCGTGTGAGGAGGTGGCCTGGAACAACAAGGTGTAGCAACAGCAAGGCACCCAGCGAACATTTGCCATGCGGATCAGCGATGCATGCATGACATCACACTGAAATCGCATGATCGCATGATCAGTACAGCAGGCATGGCGCATCCGGCTTCAGCATGACGCTCCTGTGCTAACCCCTGCATCCTAAGCAGCGTCCTCAGCAGTAGGGCCAAGCCTGCCGATTCCCTGCTTTTTTCGCAAGCGGGACGAGGATGTGGGCAGACGGCCTTGAAAGTATCTGGCAGCGTGTCACTACAGAATGGGAACTCGACTGATGCAATACCTCAGTGAACTTGGACACCTGTCAGGCAGAGCTCGATGGCAGTTTGCCTGTTTTGGTGCTTTTGGTTGACAGTGCCGCACAAATTGTGTGTTTCCCGGCCACACTGCTGTATAGGACTATCGGAAGGGTTCTCCAGTCATCTTCCTGCCATCCTTGTTCCTAAACGCTTCACACGCTTTGTCCCCAGATGCTCAGAGTTTGGCCCCACAGGTCGTGCTGGTTGAACATGCATCGTTGTGAGAAGGAAAGCTATAAGCACGCCGTGACTCAGGCTCCGCCGCTTAACAAAGGTTGGGTTATGCAAAGTGTGGGTCACAGCAGACCTTGATAAGACCTTGCCGAACACTTCAGCGGTTGTACGCCACACGTTTCATCAGGACAACTGAAGAGTTCCAGACTTACGGGTGCATATGTTGTGGCCCGCTGCAGTACACAGGCTTGCCGAGAAGTGCTGCAGGACCCACTGCTTTGTGGCAAAGGCATAGCGAGCCTCACTGCGTTCATTCGTCCGCCGATTACGTGCAGCGCGTGTTGCGGCGAAAAACCAACTAGCAGTTGACTCAATAAAGAACACAAAATGATCAAGAGTGAATCAATGACCGCACAATACATAGACTATGCACTCTCGCGTGACACGCCAACAGGTTGTAGTCCTAACAAATGTATAGGGCCGGATGCTTAGTGTTGGAGTTCACATTACTCCAACCGAGCACATCTTGCGCCTGCATGTGTTCGCTCGTGTACTTGTGTTCAGTAACAGCGTAGGCGAAGGATCGCTGCACTGTCTTTCCAGGTGCCCAGCAAGACAACTGTCAAGCAAGCGGTCACTGGCTGTCGCTGGCATGTGGGGTCAGGGCCAGGGCCTCGCTGCCCCAAGCACTGCCCGGCCATGCCACTTCAGCCTCAACGTGCGACGACATTTGCGCAGCCGGCTCAGGCTCCGCAGGAGCCGCGGCAGGCAGGGACACCAACGCCTCCAAGACGGCAGCGGCGGCGGCAGCCAGGCCCTCGCGGTCCTCCACCGACAACGGCGTACCGGGCGCGCAGCGAAGCACGTGCGCCTGCAGCGCGGTCGCGGCGGCGGCGGCCGCCGCCGAGCGCTGCATGAGCTCCGCCGTGATAGCTGCATGGCGCGTCGCCGCGCTCCAAGCATCTGCTGACGAGGTGGCATGCGCGGTGCTGGCTACCACCTCCTGCGCCTGCTGCCCCTGCACAGACCCCTCTGCCGCACTCAACACGGCCGCTTCAAACCCAGCCGCCGGAAGACGCTCCAAAACCACACTGCTGGCATCGAAGATGGAGCCAGCCTGCCCGTCATGAGGCTGGTCAACGGCGATGACGCCTTTCATCTGAGCAGAGTTGTCGACCTCCGCCTGCGACGTACGCTCGGCCACAGCGCTTTGGCCTTGAGTGGCGTGGTCGGCGCCATGCGATGGCGCCTGCCAGGCCGACGTGCAGGCCTGGTCCTGCTCCAGCATCTGGCGGTGAAGGTTGGCCTCGAGCTCGCTCGCGTGGGCCCTCAGCGCTATCACCTGCATGCGGGTAGCTTCCAGCTGGTCGGTAGCTTCCTCCAGGTTCTGGGTCACGGCCATGCATTGCACGTTCGCCACCTGCACACCGCGCGGAACACAGAGACATACACACCTTACGATGTTTAGCGCAGCATGCATGGTGTGTGGCCTGTTGCTACCTTGAAAGCCCAGCGTAGCACACTAGCACACCCCAGCCCTGACGGGTACTATGCGTCAATACTCCCCTACAAATGTGAAGAAGACATAATCGATTGCGCTACCAAAGCAGGTGGTGAGATGTTTGAAATGCTCATGCTGGAAGGTGCAGGCAGGCCGTCTGGCATATCCATGGGACGAGCTGGATTCGACCAAGTTGGTTTGGAACCATTTGGACAAAACAGCATGTTGGCGCACCATGCACCGCGCGCCGCTCACCCGCTCGCGCTTTAGGATCTCAATATCGCCGCGCGCCCGGCTCAACGCAATGGTCTGCGCGTCGTACGCCTGCGGTCAATGGCACCCAACGACGCAAAGCATGCACAGGTGGCAGCGGCTCAGGTCGAACCCCCATGTGAGTGGCCATGTCGGTAAAAAGTAAATGCAACAACACAACCACAAAACGAGCTCGCCAGGAGCTGCCACAGCGGCCGTAGAGGCGATACAGCAGCAGCGCAGCTCAGGCACACCTGCATGCCTCATGCAACCTGCTGCAACTCATAACTCCTGCACCACCTCCTCTGTGATGATCCATCAACGCGCAGTATGACAGCACAGCACACCTGAACCAACATCCGCAGCTGAGCACAGCACTAAAGCGCGCCTCAACAACAAGCCCAACGATGGGGGCTCGCAAAATCGCATGGCACTCTTGCGGTGCCACCTGCTGCTGCTGGACAGTGGGGGCTGCAGCTAAGCCAACCGCTATCAATGTGTTGCACAGCAGCACAGACGTTACCGTATGTGCCAGCGTGGGTGGCCTTCCCTGCCAATGCCAGCCTCACCTGCTTGAGCGTGTCATACTTTTCTTGCAACACCACGAGGTCGTACCGCATGTTGCGTACTTCGTCCTGTGCCTGCTGCAGCTCCAAGCCCAGCTGCGCGGCGCTGCTCAGGTGCTCCTGCGATTGCTCCAGCCTGCACCAGTGCACCACATGCATGCCGCCATGGCATGTGCACACATGCTGAGTGTGCATGCGCTTCACACAGGTCGTAGCCATGACTGCATATGCGAGGCGTGTGTAACAGACCGGCGCAGCCGGCGTGTGCTGGCGCGCTCTGAGCATGCGCACTTGCAGTGCGGCCGGTTCACACGGCAAAGCAAGGGAAAGGGGAGGAAGGGGAGTTGGCAAAGTCGGCTGGGTCAGGGCTCGATCTGGCAGGTTGGCCACGCGTGGCGTGCAGACGCAACGCAACGCAAGGTAACGTAACAACGTTACGCTGTGAACGTGCGTGGGTTTTGCGCTGTGCTGCCATGGAGGAGGAACAGCGATCACCGAGGGAGGGTTGCACTCACTTCTCCTGAAGCTCAAAGTACACCTGTCCGTCGCACTCCTCCGCAGGCACAGCGTGGGAGACGACGATGTCGCTGGCAGAGTCTGTTAACCCGTTGTCCTCATTCTGCGACGAGCCGGTCACGTGATTGGGGTTGCTGTGCTCGGAGCGCAGTTCCTCCTCAAAGCGAGCAGATGCAGAGTCCTCTGCTAAAGGCGCCAAGCGAGCAAGAGCAGCAAAGAGTTCCCTGTTTGATATCGCAGGCAGCACCGCGTCGCCCAGCTGTGACACACCGGTCTGCGCATCGTCCGTAGGCCAGGCCTCGTCATCCTCTCCAGTCCAGCCATTGTCGCTTCTGTCAGTGGAGCTCTCCCATGAGAGAGGCCACATAGTACCAACGCCAGGCCCTGGTTCTTGGGCAGGAGCGTTGCCGCTGCCAAGCCCAAGGAGAGCGTCGTCAAGAACCCTACCCTTGGCTACCTCCTCGGCTGACACTGCTGGCGCTGAGCGTGTCCACCTGCAGGGCAGACCCGTAACATGGTCCCTGTTTTATTTATATGCGAACACGTTGGCCTGGCAACACGGTGCACACGGTCTCGGTACTGGAGTGTGAAAGTTCAGCAGCCAAACTCACCGCTGGGGGTCCAGATATGGAGCTTGTGCCACAAGCTTACGGTTCGGTTCCGCATCTTGCTTTTGTGATTGGGGACGCTGCTGTTTTTCCGTCTGCCGCCCAAAACCTTTGGCTGCCGCAACAGGTCCTCCTCTCAGTCGGACGGGCGTGGCAGCATACGGAACATGGTGACTAGGCACTCCACTGCTATTGGTTGCGGGTATGCCGTTGTATCTATTCAGCCTGTGGCTCAAGGGGTCAAAACTCGTGCAGGTCATTTGGGGCTAGAGGTGCACACCACCGTTCAGCTGGAAGCAAGCGAACAAGCAATAAGCAAGACAAGCATTTGATAGGTTGATATACTTTGTTGTAGTGTCTGTAGGGTGGTCAGCACTACTGTTCCTCGGCCCAAAGAGTCCAATTGTCTTTTGAGGAACGAGACCACTGCCCACCAAAGGTCCACCTGCCAGGTCTGCATTTGCATTACATTCTACACCTTGTACCAGATGCTAGTATGCTACAGAGCCAAAAGACAGTTACAGGCCATGCATACCGTGATCACTTTGGCCGCGGTTTGCAACCGGGCGGAGTCTAGCGGGGACGGCTTGAAAGGACAGGCACTGGTGTATGGGTTGGGTGGTAAGAGCGGCGTGGGCGGCGTTTGTGCTAGCCGCAGCAGCGTGTTTTGCAAAATCGAGGCCGCAACGTACACGAGGCAACGGAACGCATACACTCAAAACGCAGCATGAAACAATGGAACAGGACTAACACGGTGGCAGACGGACAAAGCACACGTCTCTGCAACCTCGCGTATTCTTCATGCAGGATGCGCACCCTAATTCCTGTTGCGCTTGCTCAGCGACTCGTATAGTCAACACAGTTTTTCAAAAGCTCAGGCGCAACAATGGAATAGCGAGCTGCTGTACTGTACTTCACACGTCGCGAAACAGAGGACTCGGGGCAGCATACGGTATACTGCCTATGCGGGTAGTTCAGGAGGATGGTTGCGGAGTGGGGTCACCATCTGGGTCACGATGATACAGTTTGTAAGGTGCGAGCAAAATGCAAGCAATGCCGTGGCGGCACGCGGCTGTGAACGGCAGCTCTTGCTTGCTCAGCTAAGTGATGCAAATCCACACGCACACCTGCTGACTGGAACGGATGGACTGTTCTGTTGTGAATGTGCAGACCATGCGGCCCTGGATCTCTCCTGCAAGCTACAGGCCCGTTGGCTGACCAGACAATGCACGTCACAGAGCATAGTGGGGTGGGTTGACGAATGACGAAGGACAAAGCCACAGATAGGTTGCTCATGGCTCTCGCCCCGTACGTTCAAATGGGTGCAAACAGCCAGTTGTCTACGTGGCACTGGTGCTTAGCAGCTCCAGTCGGTGAACATCTTGGTGACGATACCGCACTGGCGCTCCGCCATAACCTCCGAGAGCATAAGCCCCATGAAGCCCAGCATAGCCAACCTGCACACCAAGCATCTCAAGCCAAGTGAGCTCCCGACCAAGGGGTAGAAACAGATTTGCACAGCAACAAATGCACCTGCCAACAACTCCTCCCAAAAGCTGCAGGCACACACCTGCCATTCAGGCGCTCTGCCTCGTAGTTCCACACGTAGGGGATAGGCTGGGTGGGGTATGGGTAGTCGGGGCCTGGGAAGACATTCTGAGCGGGAACACGTCCCGCAATCGCAGGCGCAATTGAAGCTGCAAGGATTGCCACACCCGTCAAGGCAGCGGCGTTGGCACCGTCCTCGGAGAAGAGCTGGCGTGCGATGATGTCCTGGCTCTGGTACTCGCCTGAGGAGAGCAACGACAATAAGTCAAGGAGGGGATTCAGGCTCAGGGTTGACTCCATGCGGCCTGACAGCCGCTTCCGCCACTGGCGACACAGGCCCAACCGCAGTAGTCAAGGGGAAGTGCACCGCAGCGTCCCCAATCAAGAAGCCATGTGCTGCATCGTTAGAGGCACTTGCTTGACGATGAAAAGTTACGCTTAGGTACGCACCTACAAGACCAGCAACGATGCCAATCATAGCAGCGCGCCCGTTCATCAGCTCCGCCCCAGAAGAGTCAGCCCGAAGCACCGCCCCCAGCACACTTAGGTGAAGGCCGGGTGTGGCATGCGGGACAGGGCTCTCCACATCAACCTGCATCAAAAAGACGGGGGTGCAGCGGTTACGGCATTGTCATGCCACCTGTGTGCAACGCCCTACTACCGCACCCAAGGAATGCACTGACGCTAACGTTGTCAGCACCCAAGCTAGTGGCTACAGGCCTTCCAGATGATCGCTGCACTTGGCACTCAACAGCCATCCTCTGCTGAGGGTGGCATAACGAGTATCACGTTGGTATGCTGTTTGTGGTTCAAGAGCTGCTGCGTGGATTTGCCAGTCAAACACTGACCTTGACGCGGTTGTCATCCCCAAACACAGCAGGGTAGCGAAGCCCCCGTGACTTATCCACAACCAGCAGCTCATCCTTGGCAATATCATAGCTGACCGCCCACGTGTTGCCATTCACGGTCTTGTTTAGCTGGATGCCCTGCAAGCGGCGAAGGCGTTGCACAGCACAAGGCATCAAGGGCTGAGACCAGTGACACCGAACATCGTTTCAACTTGCTAAATAAACAGCTGTAGTGGGCAACCAGGCTTTTAGCCGTGCACTCACCTGCAATTCCGTCAGCGTTGTCTTGGTAAGGCCCATGGACAACCAGGTCCTGCTATCAACGGGTGCCTGGGGAGCGATTGTCCGCTCCACGCTGCACAACAGAAAACATGTTGATTTTTATCTTAGGCTAAACTTGCAGGGACTGACAGGACCAGCATGTGAGGGCAGGTTGTGGTTGTTGGGTTGGGCTTCACGTTCGCCCCAAAAGACTGACCAAGAGCAAGGGGCAGTACCTGACAAGTGGCTTGGTAGCTAGGACCGCACGGGTGGTGGTGGACACCCTGCCCCTCTGCTGCAACGAGCGTGTCAGCTGCATCTTGTTTTGCTGTTTTCACGACGTTGGAGGATTTGCTCCTAGCAAGAACAGCAGAGGGAAAATACGCTAGAGGTCAAGCTCAAAACCTTGATGGTTTAATCGTGTTGCACAGGGGTATAGGAGGGCTCTGACTTTTCGACGGCCTTGAGAAAACGTGGGCCCACCAGGCGCGATGCTGACGGGTTGCTGGCGGATGTCCATTTCAGGGTGGGAGCTCGATGGGCACCCTGAAAGGAAATCCTCTGTTGCATGGGCCTATTAAGCTTTCGACACCGCCTTGATTAGTTTTGCGCTTTTTCTTTCAAGTCCGGCGAACCGTACAAGAAGGCCCGCTGCTGTAACTTTCTCCGGACACCACACGACCTGAGAAAGATAAGAAAATCGCTTCAAGCCACTACCTGACCTTGGCTCTGCCCTCCTTGCGCTTTCTGCTGAGGGTGCAGACCCCACAGGTGCGCGGGGAGGGGTGGGGCAGAGGTAGGGACCGCAGACTGGGAGTGTGAGGCGGCCGGGTCCATATGCAGCAAGGAGGATTTGGTTTTGGAGGAAAAGCTGGTGGCTTTGGCGGCGGAGGCGGTTTTGGAGGCTTCGGAGGCGGGGCGGGCGGGGCAGGGCAGGCACCAGCGCAGCTCTTTGGTGTGGCCCTAAATGCTGTGCAGCCCCAGCAGCAGCAGCAGCAGCAGCAGCAGCAACAGCAGCAGCAGGTGAGGATGCTGACCACACCCTGCTTTGGGCAGTGGTCCCCAACTGCGGTCCATCAGTAGAAAGCCCATGGAGTGAGGGTGTTCAGTTTTCGACTTGGGCGACCAACCAGAAGAAGTTTGCGTTGTTTGTTACTGTTGTGTTTTGCCAAATGCTTGTTAATGTGTACCACACTCACGGCAACGGTTGCAGCTGTGAGCATTTCGAACGTTGATCGACTGTGTCCCTTTTGCGGCTTCTGTGTGCAGCGCCCGCCTCCCCAACAAAATCCAGCAGGTGTGCCTTCATACTCTTTTCCAGCTTGAGTCTGAATGGCTACTTTGCGTGCTTGTTTTGCCATGAATCTCACTTGTCTGCGCTTGCTGCATGTACTATTTTTTCACTATTGTTATGGTTTGTCACTTGTGCATGTGACTACCAGGTGTGTTTGCGCGTATTGGACAGCCAGGAGGAGGACCAGGTGCTGCGCAGGGTGGCGCGCAGAGTCCTGGCGGCGGTCAAGCCGCTCGCATCTTCACAGGCAGGCAGCAGCAGCAGCAGCAGCCCAAGTCTTGGAAAAACATCGTTATGGATGATGTACCTGCTGCTGGGCAAGGCCAAGTTATGCAGGGTAAGCTCGATGAGTGGCTTCACTACGGCGAAGTCTACGACACCACTGTAGTGGGAGCGACAGGAGGGTCAAACCCTGTGAAACCCTTGCGACTCGGTACACCCTTGCTAGGCTGGGCGATGAGGTCCCACTTGGCCGAACCCTGTTTGCGCACTGCGTGCGTCTGTACGCACCCCCCACACTCAGCGTTCCTATCTTCACGCACATGAAGCACACTGCACGGCCCCACAGGAGCAAACACCTTCAACACACAAGAGAGTAACACAACAAGCGTGTGCACGCACATTCACGCGCACATGCACTGTAGACGCACCTGCCTAGAGCAACGCGTCTGGACAACAAAGCGGTTGTTGGCGCCTCACGCCTGCAGGTGGTGGCCGCGGCCGAGGCGGCGGGCGCGGCCGAGGAGGCCAGCAGCAGCAGCAGCAGTTCCAGCCGCAGGCCGACGCCATGGGGGGCGCCAAGCAGCTGGTGTTTAACCCGCAGGCAGCGGACGACGATGACGGTGACGACGTGCGCAAGGCGCAGCGCGCGGCGCGCTTTGCGCCCCCCGTGCCTGTGGGTGGGCGGGCAGGCCGGGGAGGGCGCGGAGGCGCTGCACGTGCGGCAGGACCTGATCTCGGGGGCCGTCGCGCACTCGTGTTCAAGCAGGTGGGTGCGGCGGCAGCGGTCGGCTCATGGTTGAGCAGACCGCGCGGGAGAAGGGGACGGCGGGAGGGCCAGAGACCCTGAGCGAAAATCCGTGCCCGTGCTCGGCATGCAAACGGCTGTCGGACACAGGCCAGCAAGAGGGGGGCAAGGGTGTGCGTGCGATGGTATATCTCATGATATCTAATATCTCCACACGTCAGCCACCTACGTACGTTGCACAACTGCTCGTCTGCCTCAAAGCCTCCAATTGGCACATTGCTGTGCGTGCTTTCGTTATCAAAACAAGTGAAAGAAGAACAGCCTGCTATGACACAGCCTGCTATTACGCACGTATGGCACACCCACAAGCTCACCCGCAGGCTCGCGCTGACGCGTATGCAATTATGCATGCACTGCACGTGCGTACAAACGCTGCGTGCTGCTTGCAGCCCACAACGGATGATGAAGGCGGCGACGACGATGCCATGCGCGACGACGACGACAGAGGCGCAGGCGCAGGCGCAGCTGCAGCGATGGCCGGGTTTGCTGGCGGTGCAGCAGCGCGTGTTGTGCAGCCACCTGCACGGCGCACCCCCTCACCGCAGGCCATGGGTGGGGGGAGGTCGCCCTCCCCTGGACCTGGCATGGGCGCGGTGTATGACGAATCCGCGCTTGCAGGCGGGGCGGACGGCATGGCCATGATGGGCGGCGATGACGACGACGATTCAGGT
>BDDA01000001.1:759151-772529 GCA_001662385.1 Chlamydomonas asymmetrica | reverse complement strand
AGGGGAGGGGAGGTAAGGTGCGGGGAGGGGAGGAGAGGGAAGGGGAGGAGAGGGAAGGGGAGGGGAGGGGAGGGCTGCCGGGCTGGGTGCGTTGTATGGTGATCGTCGGGCTGGTTGTGTGCTGCGGTCATGCGTGGGCGCAGTGGGAGAGACCCAGTCAGGGGGTCACACGGATACGTAGGAGTGCACATCACGGTATAAGATCGCCGCTGTGCACCTGCCGTAGATGTGCCTGTCAGTGTGTGGTCAACCACCAGCACAACTCAGTCAAGCAGCGCACCAGCCGCTTCCCCAGCATTGTCGCGTCATGTGAGTGTTGACACCAATAGGGAGCGCCATGCCTATGCTTGTACGCATTGCATGGTGCATTGGTGCGCATTGTGTGTGATGTGCACACGTGCGCATCGCGCACATGGTCTTCTGTTCTCCTGGTCGCATGAACCGTTCGCATAAACCGTCCGGCCGCATGAACCGTCCGGCCGACGCGCTCCTGATGTTACATGCCATAATGTGCGCGTGTGGGCATGCAGGCGCGGGCGGACCTGGAGTTCCTGCGTCCCCGCCTGGAGCAGATGACGCAGGCCGGCCTGCTGGACCGCTGGCGCGACGCCGCCGCCGCGCGCAAGGCGGCTGAGGGGCGGCTTCACGCCAAGCTGGCGCGGCTGGCGGTGGACCTGGGCGTGCGCAGCGGCGTACGTGCGGAGCTGCACGCGGCGGGGGCGGAGCAGGAGCAGCCGCGGGTGAGGGGCCAGGCGCCGCTGAGAGTTAGAGGCACGGCGCAGAGGAGCGCTTAGGGCCACACCGCAAGGGCGAGGCACGGCGCAGACTGTATCGGTGCTGTGAATGTATCGGTGTTGAGTGTTCAGTACGCTTACCATCATGATTATCTGTATAGAGTCCTATGTAAACCCTAGGAGCGTGAACCGCAGCGCAAGGCGCTGCGAATGTATCAGTATTGGGTTGTGGGTACCTTGCTGCTGTGCTTGGACGTGTGATGTTGGTGGCATTCGGTGCTTGTTGAGGCTGGGTGCATGCAGCCTCAGAACAGTGTCTGAGTTGCGCCCCTACAACGACTGCGCAGGCCAAGAAGCGAAGGCCGCTGGACCCGGCGGTTGCGTCGGCGCTGCTGGGCGGCGGCAGCGAGGCCGCGCTGGCCACCCACCTCGACCTGCCAGCGCTGCTGGCGGCGCCGCTGGCGGCAGCGCTGCACCCGCAGGCGCAGGCGCAGTCCGCCACAGCTTACCACGCAGCCGCCAGCAGAGGCGCGCAACAGGCGCAGCAGCAGCAGCAGGAGGCAGCTGTGTGGAAGCTGGTGTTGTGCTCGGGGGCGCTGGACCCCGGGTCAGGCGCAGCCCAGGTATGCAGCACAGCTGGCGCGTGTTGCAGTACACGTAGGGTCTGCAGTCTTGCACGCCAAGACTTGTGCAGTTGAGTGTGCACGCTGTTGTGACAATGGACCTGTGGACAATGGTCACTGCTGTGACTATGGAGAATTCGGCCTACATTGACGCCACGCACCTGTGCAACGCGTGCGCCCGGTCGGCTCACTTGCTCCCAGGTGTAGCGCCAGGTGGCCAGGGGTGTGTTAGCAAGCGCCGCAGCGACTGCCTCTCTGCGTTGCTGCTGCATTGCTCATCAACTCATAAAGCGCACTTCATCCAGTACCGGTGCTGATGCATAGGTTTGGGCTCAGGTTCCTGCAGCTTTCAGAGCTGACTCGCCAAGCCCGACACCTGCCTGAAATGGCGAGCGCTTGTGATTGACCTGCAGCGGCCACACCCTTCATGGCTCGGCATGCGCCTGTGGCTGGTGCTGAATCAAGTAGTCCCCCACCCGCTGAATCAAGTAGTCCCCCACCTACCCGCTGCTCCTCTGCTTCCTGTGACCCTATGTGCGTGTGTCTCCGTGCTGCTGCCTGCTGTGTAGTTATCGGCGGCCGCGTGGCTGCGCGCAAAACTCTCATGCGGGCGCGTCGGCACCAAGTACGCTCCGCCCTCGGGCGATCTCCTCACCCTTCTGCCCAACGTACCACTACCAGCACCCCTGTCGTCCTCCTCCTCACTAGCAGCAGCAGCAGGCGGAACGGCGTCGTTTCGTGGACACCGAAGCAGCGGGGGCGGGGGCAGCAGCGGCGCCGCCATGCCCGCGCGTGTGACGCTCTGCGTCGCCGACATCTCCGCCTCTCGGCTGGCAGCGGAGGTGTCTCAGGCACGCGCGTCGGGGGCGCTGCCGCCCAACCACGCAGCGGCGTCCATGGCAGGCACGTCTGCCATCATCCTGCTCGTGGACGGCGGCGAGTGCGACGAAGCCGCCACTGAAAGCGACGATTACCCAGACTACCACAATGGCCAGCCGTACCACCAGCAACAGCAGCAGGGGGCTGGCGGTTACGGGGGTTACGGCGGTACGGAGCTCGCGGCGGGGTGGGCTCGCCTGCGTGCGCTGCTGGAGGCGCTCTCGCCGCACGCCCCGCCGGTGCCGGTGATGGTGCTGTGCCTGGCGGGGCAGGCCGCGGTGGGAGGCGTGGCGGAGCGCATGAACGCCGCGATGGCGCAGTGGCCCGCGGGGCTGGGCGGCCGCGTGGCGGAGGTGGGCGTCGCGTCGCTGGCGGTTTCGGGGCCGGGGCCGGCGGTACGCCCGGGAGGCCGCGGGAGCGGCGGCGGCGGCGGCGGGGCGTGTGCGCGCAGCGTGTTACTGGAGGAGGTGTTGGTGCACCTGGCTGCCCGCGCGCAGCTGCACACGCCGGTGAGTGCCAACGCTGAGCGCATGCATGAGCTTACACTTCGTCTTCCACTTGCTCTCTTCTGTGCAGCAAACTCCCGGGCAACGATGGATTGACCTGTTTTCATGTGGGTGCGTTGGTGGCATAATGGCCATCATGGTGCACCAATACCATACTGCCATACTGCACCATAGTTCGACACCGTAGCATAATGAATTAATTAATTAATGATTGATGGACGTATATGTGATTATGATACCTGTGGGTGTAGGACCCGACATGTGGTGTAGGACCCGACATGTGGGTGGCCTGCGGAGTATATTTCGCACTCCCACGGTCGATCCCAGGGCAAATCCTAATGCACACCTTCTGATGGGCCCCTTGCTCGGGTGTGATGTGATTGCGTGTGTATGCGCACAGCTCGTCGCGGCGTCGCTTGAGCAGCTGGCGCGGCGTGCGATAGAGGCGGCGGTCGCGGAGGCGTCAGCAGCCGGCATGACGCAGGCGCACCAGCACCGCGACGACATGGCCAGCGCGCGCGGCGGCCTGCTGGGGGCTTACAATGAGATCATAGACACCTTGGCGGCGGCGGCGCAGGCGGCGGCGGACAGCGTGCCCGCCAAGTGGGGCTTGCCACTACCAGAGGTGATCATCGCTTCCCACCCATCGCTAGCCTTTCAAATTACCGGTATCGTACAGCGTGTTTGTACACTTATAAACTCAGCTATTTATGCATAACGCCAGCACATACATGTCAGTCGCAGGTATGCACCTTTGCAAGCCATACTTGCCTACCGTATGCCATAATGGCGGCATGCATATGGTTAGGGCCAAATGCGACTGCACCACCGTCGTCTGGGGGTGCGTAGCCCCGCATGCAAAACATTGACAGCTGCATGTCTTGCCAGCTGACACGTGCTGGGCTGGCATGTTGTGCTGCAGACGAGCGCGTACGGGATGCCCAGAGCGCCGTACTGCTGGTCCCGGAGCCAGCTCGGCGCCTCGCTGGCGGCCCTCAACGCGCTGCGCATGCCGCCACGCCCCGAGCTGCTGCGCAACGACTCGCTGCCCACCGAGGTCCTGCTGGGGCTGCTGCACCAACACATACACAACGCGGTGCTGCGATTGCCCGACACGGAACCTACCTCAGCGCTTCCGCCGTCATCGAGTCCTGCTGTGTCGTCCGAATGGGCGTCAAACGGCAGTAATGGAGGGGCGGGTGCGCGGTACGTACTGCTGCAGCGGGATGTACTGCAGGAGGCGCTGAGCTCAGCGAAGAATGCGCCCAGGAGAGCTGCTGCTGCGGCGGCTGGGGCGCCGCGCGTGCTGCTGCCACCGCCGACGGTCGGAGGCAGAGGGTTGCAGGCGGCAGCAGGGGGCCCAGTCATGCGGCCACTGCTGTCACCAGCAGCACCACCGGCATTGGTCGGGTGGGGCGAGGACGCACACGGCGCGATGCAAACGCCGCTGCCCAGGAAGCAGGGCTTTGGCTTCGGTTTGGTGTCCGTCACCTACGAAGCACCTGGCAGCAACGGTGCTGGTGGCATCAACCAGCTGCACGTACACAACATGGAGGACGGCTTTGCCGAGAGCGGTTCCGGAGCAGCAAGTGACGCCCTTAATCGGTACCTGTGGAAGAGTGAGCCGGAGAGCGACCGGCAACGGCAGCCATATGCAGCGACGATGGCTGACAGGGCCAACGCTAACAACGGGCAAGCCTCGAACAAACAGCGCGCTCAGCAAGCGCTTGCAGCGCTTCAGGCAGCACTGCAGGCTTGAGGTTGCGCGTCCTGGATTACTGCAGCGTAGACGTTTTCAGGCTCATAGGGGGCTGCACATCAAGACGCCTTTGGTCCATTTGGAGTGGGGGAGGGGTCAAACTTTTATACATTAGGGGGGTGAAGGTGGCCAGTCCAGAACCACCAATGCACTGATTGCCTGATGCGATAACGAACTGCTCCTTCGCGGCACCGCCTTTGTTCGCTAAGACTTGGGCGTGTATTTAGGTATTTCGCACGCGTTGGCGCTTGACTTGGTACCCGCCCGCTCGAAGGCGCAACTCTTCAACTTGTTCAATCAATCAATTGTCTATCACTTCAGCCAGAGGAAATGAAGACGGCCTCTTGCCCCTCTGCTGCCTCGGCAAGCACAGGCAGGATGCTACGTGTGGTCCCCTCAGCAGCACTGCGCAGTCAGGCGTCTTCTTCCACAAGTGCCCAGAACGGTGCAACGCCTGCTGCTGCACACGTGATGGCGCAGATGCGCAAGCATGCGGTTGATGCTAGTCTGGCAGCGCTTGTCCTCACTGCAGTCAGCCCAGCTTTTGTGTCTGAGGATGCTTTTGCTCTGGTGATGGAGGTGGAAGGTAATGGTTATGAGTTGGTGCACGCCCAATCACCTCTCACCTGCAATTGCGTCGTTGTGGGTAGGGCAGAGTCTGAGTCGACAGCAGTGCCGTCCCAGGAAAGCAATCAAGACTACCTATGAGACAAAGCACTAACACCACAATAAGCACCCTATGCGCCCTTCTTGGCAATGCCTTCCATCTTGGCATGCAGAGTCCAGTGCGTTGGAGACAGTGGCTGAGCCTGCAGATGAAGGTGGGCCCAAGGTCAAGATTTTGGCTGCTCCGTCCCTTGTGACAGAAGAGGTGAGGCCATGACCAGCACGCCACACCCCCCACCTGCGTGGTGGCCCGTCTGATGTGCGACGGAATGCTACTACGCTGAAGCGCAGCCCTGCACTAAACCGCTGGCAGAAACTGTGGTGCGCTCCAAAGCTGGACGAAATGTATGTGATATTGGTGCTTGCGGAGCAAGTGGTTTTGCTTGCAGCTCACAAGCTGTACACACCCTGCCAAGGCTTGATTGGAAACAGGCGCGGTTCCATGTGCGCACTGGAGTGCAGGCGCAGACGGAGCCTATGCTGCTGGTTGCTTCGCCTGCCCCAGCTGCGGTTGCTGACACTGAGGAGGAGGAAGCCGAGGCTCCCGCCAGGGCGGTGACAGTGGAGAAGCTGTCTGCACCTAAGTCCGCCGCATTCGTAGCTGTGCCCCCTGAAGTGGTCTCTCCGCCCGCTGTGACCCTGTTCACTGACGAGGAGCCTGCCGCTACGCCTGCGCCAGCACCTATTGAGGTGGCAAAGGTCACAGAGGCTGTGGCTGAGCCTGCCAAGGTTGAGGCACTGGCCGCTGAAACCGAGGAATCAACGCCTGTGCCTGTCAGCAAGACCATGCCGGTCGAGCCTGCAGCGGAGTCAGCGCCTTTGGCTGCTGCAGCGCCAGTCGTGCCAGAGCCACCCTCAGCATCCCTTGCGGTCGCGGCGCCAGCCACGCCTGCACCCACGGTGCCTGAATCGGTGCCAGTCAGCGAGACCGTGCTGGAAGTTTCTGACGAGCCAGCCGTGGCGCCTGCGCCAGTTATGCCAGAGGCGGTACCCCTTGCTGTGAGCGCTCCCGCCGCTGCTGTGGAGAAGGTGCAGCTGCCGGTGCCCACCGCCTCACTGCCCGCGTCGCAGCTTCCTGACCTGGTCAACGCGCTCATCGCGAACGAGCAGTTCATCAGCGCGCTGGTCAACAACGAGGCGTTCCTGGATCGCCTGGCGGGCGACGACAATGTATTTGAGGAGCTCAGCAGGCGCAAGAACACCACTGCAGCGGTGAGGGGCGAATGTGCTGATAGCTGCAGACGGCCGTTCGTATGTGTCATGGCAGAGCGTGCCTGCAGCATAGACAGGTGCATGCTGACTGTTCGGTTCCAACCAGGACAATACGCCTGGAATGCTGACCTGTTACGGAAGCATACAACTCAAGTGCTGAACTGTGTTGAACTGTGAACAGTCTTTTGGGACATGTTGGCGCAACGTGTGTATGCCAGCGCGTATTGCAAACAGACCGGCCTGCGCTAGTGGCGGCATGCCGCCATAAAAGCACTGGCAAACTCAGCCACGGGCATTCTTCATACACATACGCGCACGCAATGGTCATGCATCGTTCACGCAATGGCATGCATGCGCGCAGGTGTCTGCTCGTCGCGAGCTGGCGTCCGAGCTCATCCGCCGCCAGGCGCTGCTTGACCAGCTGAAGGAGCGCGGCAGCGAGGCCGTCATGGCGGTCGCGGACGCCGCGCGCGCGGCCACGGAGGCGATCGACGGCGCTGCGGGCGACAAGGCCAAGCTGGTGGGGCTGGAGACTGCTATGGAGCTGCTGGAGGACAGCGAGGAGCTCATGATGGCCGTGGGTGAGTCATGCAGCGCGTGCACGAGTCATGCTACTGTATGAGTCATGCATGACTCACCATGTGTGTCATGCTGTTGTGGGTGCGGCCTGCCAGGCGGTGGCCTGGGGCGGCTTCCACTGAGGGGCCTGGTGTGAGAAGCCACGGAATTAGCATGTGTCTGTCTTCGTGCCATTTTTGCATGCGTGTGGACCCATGGTACGTTCATGGGTCTCACAGGGTCTTGATGCGGAAGGGTGCCGTATCAGCGATCATCTATGTGCGAATCATCAGTATGCCCATATAGCGGTGTTTTGCAAGGCCATGTGTTGTTTTGAGTCCATGCAGCCAACCAGCCGTACATGTGTACGGCAACAAGTGTGTGAGTTCATGGTTGGAGTAAATGGAAAATTGGTAACGCATACTGCAATGCATACGTAGTTACGTACCCCCCCCCCCGGCGGGACACGGAGGGACAGGGGGGGCCACAAACCCGTTACGGATTGGCGAGCTGGGCGGTACACGGTTGGTTGGAAGCGCCAACATGCTCAGGCAACACGCGGCCAATCCACCTCGTCAGCCTGTCCACCTGGCCTTGATCGATGCTGTCGATTGTTCTGTGGCAGCTCTGCCGCAACGGCTCTCTGTTTTTTACGCCCAGCAGAAGTTGTTTCGCCGCTGCTGCTGCCGCTGCTGCTGCTGTGCAGAGGGCCGGCCGCTGGATGCTGAGGTGGAGTTCAGCGGTACAGCGCAGTTCAGGGCGATGGAGGGTGAGAGGCTTCCACTTGCACACTGTTGCGTTGATGTTTGTGTCAGTGTGTCACAGTGACTATCACTGTGTCACGTCGGCATCTGTGTCCATCGCTTGCGCCGCCGCCTGTGCTTGCGCTGCCACTCTACCACCACGCCTACATCACCGCCGGCTGGCTTTCAGACGCAGGCCATGCTCGTGAAGCGCCTGCCCGCTCAGAGTGTACGTTTGCATGTGTGTTTGGATGCACGCTCCTCGCTGATGGGTCTTCTTACTGCGTTGTGCATGCATGCATGCATGCATGCACGCATGTACACGTGGCACACAATGTCAGGCTTTGTGGCCGCCACTGAGGAGCGGCTGGAGCGCAAGATGGACCAGATGCAGGCAGAGACCGACACGAGCACGGCGGCGGCGCTGATGGACGCTGAGCGCGAGGTACAGGCGGCGGTGAAGGAGCTGTTTGTAGCGGCGGTGGAGGACAAGGACATCGAGGAGGTGTGTGGGGGAGGGGGAGGCGCGCTCATCCGCATGCGCATAGGCGTGGTTGATATCGACTTTGTATCCAGTTGCCCGGCACGGCATGACCTGTATGCTGCCGCGGCTGCCGCGGCATGCCTTATCCATGACAAGCGAAACATTGTGACCCTGGCAGGACCGTCCTGTATCTGGCCCATCAAAGGCATCAATCATCTACCGGAAATGATCAACTAGCTTGCTTGAACGCTGCTTGTTGGTGGCACTATGCATACCCGGTCTGGCGCCTTTCCTGGCTTTGATCTGAAGCTAGGGACACCGGTTGTGCATCCGTCTGTGGGCTGTTCAGGCAGCCCAGGAGGAGGCGGTGGAGGCGGTGGTGCTGCCGCCAAGCACCACCAAGGCCTCAAGCACGCGCGTCCTGGCGTCCACCCGCAGCAGCGTGGCGGCCGTCGCGCAGGCCGCGCCCCAGGCGGTTAGCCAGGTCAGCAACGACCCCGAGATCCGTACCGCCTACGATCACCTGGTTTCGGCGATGGCAGAG
Organism: Chlamydomonas asymmetrica; assembly: GCA_001662385.1. Lineage (NCBI taxonomy): Eukaryota > Viridiplantae > Chlorophyta > Chlorophyceae > Chlamydomonadales > Chlamydomonadaceae > Chlamydomonas > Chlamydomonas asymmetrica. The sequence continues at coordinate 763,821 of BDDA01000001.1, read as the reverse complement.
CTGCAGGCTGCGTACGGGAGGGCGGTGGGCTCCGCGGTGCTCAATGCGGAGAAGAAGCTTGAAGGCGTGGAGAAGGCGGCCGAGGTGGTGAGTACCTGGTGTTAAGCTGACCCAAAGCACGAGCGTGCTTATGCTCATGTACGGTAGACATGTTTGAAACCCAGCCACTGAGCTCAAGAATTTATCTTAGTGTGCCACCTGCACACCTTTGCCCATATGCTGTACCATCATCCCTGCAAACACTCATCCGTGCAAAAGCATGGTTCCGGACCGTGGCCGTGCACACAGAACCACTCACCTGCATGTGCCCACACTTCCCACCCATCACGCTTCTCAACCACCACAGGGCGCCGCCAAGACGCGCGAGCTGGTGACCGCCAAGGCCATTGAGCTGGAGGGTGACCTGGAGGTTGCGGGCCGCACCATCGCGGCGGTGGCTCCCTCCCAGGAGGACGTCACGCGTGACGCGCTGGTGCTGGAGGTGGGCGCGCTGTCGTTCCTGCTGTGGCGCGCATACGCCGCGCTGGTCAAGCCCTCCAAGTGATCAGTCGGCGAGTGATCGGCGAGTGATCGGCAAGTAATCAGCGAGCAATCGGCAAGTGACAGAGGCGAAGCAGCCAGCGGGTTTCCACGGATTTTGCGCCGACGCCGCATGAGTCATGTGACCGCAACACCATTTTTTCTGGAGTCCAGTGGAGTGACGTTCCTCACAGCAATTGATTGTGCTTCGGGTGCCTCGTGCCCCGTATGGTGCCCCGTATGGGTGATTTTGCGTGTGCCATGTATGTGAACCGGTAATCCCAGTTTTGCTTTACGCTTTGGCTTTGCATGCTTTGAGCTCTCTGCTCGCCGCCAGCAGGGACCTGGATGTGCTGCAGCTGCAATAGCAACATGCATGCATGCACTAGTGCCCCACGTTTGTGCTATTAGTTTATTACGGTAATATGAATATCGTTACGGACTCTGGTGCAAAACGGCGGGCAGGTGCCAACCACGGGTGCCACCTGCACTCACTGATTTATTTCTACTACACTGTCCCCACTCATCGCGCCGTGATGCGTATGTAGGTGTTAAGTGCGCCCCCAGGCAGTATTGCCAACTGCCTAAAGGATTTTTGGTGCGGTTGCTTTCGCCTGCACCTGTATGCATTGTAATTGTCTTGTGGTGTGATTTGAGTGATGTGAAGCGACCTACCTGCTACCGTACCCGGTTTTGCCACAAGGGAAGTTGATGCTTGTAGCCGGATTTTGTTTTAAGGCGCCTTTCGACAATCGTAATTATACGCCCTGGAAGGGGGCAGCAACATGCATTAGCTGGAATGCTTAGCATTGTCTAGTTAATGACGATACAGCGCAAACGCCTAGGAGTCGCCAAGATATCCAACCGGTTGTGGTTTGCTGCATCACCGTGGGAGTGGTTGCTGTCAAGACATCGTTAAGGTGGATGCAGCGCCAAAGCGCGATACCCATAGTTGTGACCGACGTGAGTGTAGCCGTGACATCCGCATAATTTTGTATTGAATCGTAGCGAAGTGATACCCACTGTGCCAGCAGCGGCGATACTATATTGCATCGCGGGTGCAGCACCTCGTGTGCACTTGCCATGCTTTTTGCTGGTTGGCTTGATTCTGCTTTAGGTTGCGATGGTGCTGTCAACAGCTCAAATGCCTGGTCATCTGGGCACACACTGCCTGTGCTCCTGTAAACATAGATGGTGTCGGGGGCGGCTTGTCGACACGACAAACAGTACTGGCTACGCTGGCTAATATGCTCACGGTTCTACCAGACACAACACCCCTGACTGTGCCTTGAGCGCTGCTGGTTGCATCCATGCATTCTTGAGTAGCTTGCCAAAATTCTGTGCTGCTCACCTTTGCTGTTCACTACACCATCTGCCCTCGTGCTTCGTGTGCTCAGTCTGAGTTGCGCATGCTGCTGTCTGAGACTGTGCATTTTACGCTGTCCTGTAACAGCAGACGGTTTGGGTGAGGCGATGTGAGTGACACATGTAAACACGCCTTGCTTACAACATCCACTCGTTCACGCTGCGCACAAGTGTGCTAGTAGGCTGTATTGTCACTAGCACACCTGGCTTGCCTGTGCGTGTTTCAGCGTGTGAGGAGCGCTCTGTCATTGCCCAAGCGAAGGCCGGTACCGCACCCATGTCACACTCACTACGTTACAGTCAGCAGCCGAACAGCCTTTGACATGAAAACACAGTAACAGGGCTGAAGAGGCTTGCGCCCATGATCGCTTGCTTGGTCATCAAAATAAACACGCTCATACTCTCCTCACTCACTCACTCACTCACTGCGATAAGCCGATACGTCATAAACACCGCAGGCCAACATACATGCAATCACTCACCATGTGCAGCAACACAGCTTCGAATTCATCAACCTGCCGACCGGCTTCATAAGCACGCACGTGTACATATCAGCCGTTGTGGTACTTGCAACGCATTGACCACAATGCTTCTGTCACCACCGCATCTGCACCCTGCCTACTGATCTACCACATACTCTGGTGCGACCTATCTGGCCAAATGCGAATTTCCTACGCTACGATGCTTCGGTAGAGCGCGGTGTATTGTTTATTGTTCACATGGGCTGGCCACCCAGGCAGAGAGCCGGCAGCGCCAGGGCAAAACAGCACATCAAGTGCCACACGAGCGCAACCTCAACAGCTTCAAAAGGGCCTCAGGTACAAGTGTGCTGCGGGCCTGCGGCATTCACGGCCGCAGTGCGCGTCAGCAACACCACAAAAACGCCAAGTGCACGAATCGAATAGCTGCAGCTTTGGCAGTTTATCACAGGCGCGGCAGACGGGGCGATTAAGGTTTGTGGCACCTACTACTGTAATCTAAAGCTGCATCAAAATAAGCATGCAGCTTGGCAGCACTGGCGTCAAGGAATCAATGAAATGTTCGGCACCCTTCTCAGCCACAGTCCCGATTCCCGCCGGCAACGAAAAAGATTACATCGCCTTGCTGATTCAGCGCAAACACCTAGCCTGACTAATGGTGACGCGCGCCTCAGCAGGCGCAACCTACACAGCGTGGATGCTATGGAAAACCACGGCACGCCGTAGGTTCACGCGATGCCACTACACGCATCGGGCCATCACAGGCGGCAACACAGACTACGCAGCTCTAGCAGCCTCTCCTGGTCACAGCACAATGGGTGCAGTCTCTATCCTTACGTATACGTACTGCTCGGCCCCTCGGGAATCACACTACAAAGCGCCAAAGCCGTATGGGCGCTCTTTCTCACGCGACGGGTACATGGCTGTATGTATGCGAGTTGATGCTGCCGAAGGATGGGGGAGGGCCCCTCGCGCTCTCTTCACAGCAAACCTAGCACAGTAGACTGTATACGACCGTACACGGAACGTCCTGCCTGTCGAGTAGGTACAGTAGACTGCATACGACGGTATGCAGTACGTCCCGCCTGTCGAGTAGGCCAATGTGCCTACTCCTTGTTGGGGTTGGGCCGGACGACCTCGTTGAACAGCAGGAAGGCGCCAGCGGTGGCGCCCGAGGCCGCGGCCACCTCAATCACCGCGCTGCGCTGCGCGTCCGTCAGCCCGCCGACCACCCGGGCCGCGGCCGCCTCGTCACGCGCACGCTTCTCCGCCGCGGCCTTCTTGGCGGCCTCCGCCACGCGGTCGGTGACCATGCTCTTGGTCTTCTCCAGGCCCTGCAGTGCAAGGGTGGTTCCATGCAGACGCAGAACATCGGTCAGCAGCCATGCGATGCAGACATTGCACCGCGCACATGCAAGTTGCGGGCGGTCAGCGGGTGAGTGTCACCAAAGGACAAAGCAAACACGTAGGATGGAGGTGGATAGACAAGGCGCAGGCAGGAACAAGCAGCGTGCACGAGATGGTGGGCCTCAAGCAAGCCAGCATAGCACAGAAAACTCTCCAGCTCGGCGTATATGATGAGCACACAACAGCACCCTCCTCGTATTTTGCTGTTTACACTCCGCCTGCCAGCCCAAGGCCTCACCTCCGCGGTCGCCTTGCCGAGGCCCGACACCTTGGACGTGGCGCTGGTGACCGCCTTGTCCACCGCCACCCCGTACTCCATCTGAAGGTCCGCAAACGCCATCACCAGGCGCTGGTACGCGGTACCCATGGTGGGCGCATCAGCAGCGCGCTTGCCCCCGGCGGGCTTGCCCGAGGTGGCAGCGGGCGCCGCCTCAGCAATGTAGAGGTCCTTGACGGCCTCCTGCACGCCCGCCTGCTGGCCCTTCATGCGGCTGTCCAGCCGCTGCTCGGTGGCTGCCACAAAGCCTGCGTGCCGCGACGCATCGTGGCGCAGGTTGGGGTTCAGACTGAGGTCAAATCTTGAGGTGAGGTCGTGCTTAAAATGCATTGTATTTTTAGTTTTTTACATCGCTAGGTGTGTAAAGAAAGCGCGGCCGTGGGGCCATGCAGTGTGATTCCCGCTAGGTGTGTGGGCGATAGGTGGAGGGTGGGCCATGTGCAGATGGCATGTCAAAACCCTTGCTGGTTGAGTGCCGAGCAACACCGCGACCCGACATGCATGCGCCGCCCGTTTGCGCCACAATCAGCGTGCACGCGGCTGGTGCTCAGGCGATGCATCAATAAAACCGTTGTGAGGACCACGATGGCCTGTCAAGGTGATTTCCCAGCGCAGCAGGAATC
>BDDA01000001.1:731833-756161 GCA_001662385.1 Chlamydomonas asymmetrica | reverse complement strand
GGTCCAGGAAGGCCTCGTTGTTGATGAGCGACGCAATGGCCTTGTCCTCCGCCACCAGCTGCGCCACCAGCTTCTGCAGCGCCAGCTCCTCGGGCGTCCGCGCCACAGACGTCACCGCCTCCTCCACGCTGCCCGCAGCGGGGGCGGAGGATGTCGCGGCAGACACGGCGGGCACCACCGCAGCAGGCGCCGGTGCCGGCTTGGGTGCCGGAGCTGCTGCCGGGGCAGCGGATGCGGCAGCGGGCTTGGGGCTCTCCACCGCAGCAGCGGGCGCAGGCTTAGGTGCTTCTGGTGCGGAGGGCTTGGCGGGTGCGGGAGAAGCGGTGGCGGCGGCGGGCTTGGGGCTCTCCACCGCAGCAACGGGCGCAGGCTTAGGTGCTTCTGAAGCAGCGGGTTTGGAAGGGGCCGGGGTGGCAGGGGTAGGGGCAGCAGGCTTGGGGCTCTCCACTGCGGCAACGGGGGCAGGCTTGGGCGCTTCTACAGCAGCGGGCTTGGGTGCGGGAGCTGCCGGGGCAGCGGTGGCAGCAGCTGGAGCGGCGGGCCTGGCCGCCTCAGTCACCACCACAGCTGCAGCCGCAGCGGCAGCCGGCTTGGGCTCCTCTGACTTGCTGGGGGCAGCAGCAGCAGCCGACGGTGCGGCGGTGGCCGCCGCAGGCGCTGGCGCCGGCGCCGGCGCAGCCGGCTTGGGTGCCTCGATGGCGACCGCAGCAGCTGGCTTGGTATCAGCAGCAGCCGGCTTAGGCGCCTCAGCTGCAGCAGCCTTGGCAGGCGCGGGCTGCTCTGCGGACGCGGCAGCCACGGCAGCCGGGGCGGCAGGCTTGGGCGCCTCAGCGCTCGCCGGTTTGGGCTCTGCCTCTGCCTTGGGCGCGGGCGCTGCAGGGGCAGCGGGCGCAGGCGTAGGTGCGACTGCAGGCGCAGGAGATGCAGGCTTGGGTGCCTCCACGACCACGGCAGCAGGGGCCGGCTTAGCATCCTCTGCAGCCTTAGCGGGTGCGGGGGTCACCGCCACTGCTGCAGCTGGAGCAGCGGAGGAGGGCGGGTTGGGTGCCTCCACGGCAGTTGCCGCCGACTTGGCCTCTGACACGGGCTTGACGTCCGCTGCCGGCTTCGTTTCAGGAGTCGAAGGTGTGACAGCCACGGCCGCAGCGGGCTTGGGTGACTCCGTCACTGGCGCCGGTGCAGCAGGCTTCGCCCCCGCATCACTGGTCGGCGCAGCAGCCACAGCAGCAGAGACTGCAGCTGCAGGTTTAGCATCTGGTGCAGGTGCGGGCGTGACAACAGCCACTGCAGCTGGCACCTCTGGTTTCTTCTCCACAGGCTCTGCGGGCTTGGACTCAGCAGGCAGGACAGCAACTGATGCGAGCTTGGGCTCAGGAGTTGAGGCCTCCTGAGAAGTGCTTGCCACCACAACCTTGACCTGTGGCTTTGATATGCTTGGCTGGTCCTCCTCAGCGGTCACTTCCATCGTGGCGGGGGCAGGAAGACTAACGGGTGTCACCTAGCCATGTAGGCGGAAGGGCAGGAGCCACTCGTCAGCGAGAGGTAAGCACACAAGCACAGTGGCAGGGGCATGTGCAAAAAGCCTCTGAGGAACAATCAAATCCAGCGTAACGACCACCTGGGTGGCTTGCTCAGCATTGCTGCGATCAGTGCCTAACTGGTGGCTTGTGGACTCTCACCGCAACAGCAGGCGCGTCCAGCAAAGGTGCCATAGGAGCAGGCGGAGGGGCAGAGACTCTGACCACTGTATGGAGCAACACCAGCAACAGCAGGTGATAAGGATGTAGTGGCACAATCCTACCACGCCCGTTACCCAAATGTTGAAAGGAAGCACCTTTGTGATTCGGAAGAACACACCTGGGGCAGCAACCTGCATGACAGCCTCCACTTCCTCTGAAGCCATGGCCGGAGCAGCACCGTTGAGGAGTAGTACAACAGCTGCTGCTGCTGCAGACCCCACACCCTTCACCGATGATGCAGCGTGTGGTGATGCTGCCAGGTGCACCGCCTGGGTGGGGGCGCGAGCCTTGGAACCTGCATTTCGTGACCTGCACCTGGATTGGGCCTGAGCAGGCTTCCCCAACATTTTGTAGCAGTTCTGTGCTAAGCAAGCGACAGGGCTGAGCCTTTGGGTACGCGAGCAGGTGAGAACAGCCAAAATGGGGACGGTCACAGGCCTGTCTTGTTATCTGTACCCTCTGAGCTTGCCATTAAAGGATACCCCTGTGCCAATGGGTGTCGATTTTGAGTATTTAAGTATAAGTGCATATGAATTTTGCGAGAGCGTAGGAGGTTCGCTCCCTTAATCACGCTTGCATTCGCAAAGCAATAAAGCAGATCGATCCAGAAAACGTGGACAGCATAAACAGTACCGAAATAAGCGTATGAATAGTACGAGAGCGGTAGTCCACTGCACGCAGGTGTCCGCCCACACGACTGCCTGGTACATGCGCCCGCTGTGCAAGCAACAAAGGCTGCAATCGGCCACAGTTGGGGCGCACCTTCAGGCGCAAGAAACCAGCAGCTTTGCCATTTTTAATCACTTAATCAGCAACAGTGCGTAAGGTACAGTGCTCTTTAAGGGGGTTCGTCACATCGTCACTCTTTTGCGGCACAATGGTGGCATAGGTAGGGGCATATGTCACCGGGTGCATACGCCCACTCAGCTCAAGTATGACCTTACCCTTTGCGCTACCAACCACACAGAAGCACTGCGTGAGCCGTATGCTCAGCACACGCAAGCCATGCACACGCAGCAGCCCTCAGGCGGCTTCTCGAACTTGCGCACTTTGCGCGAGCAGAACAGCGCACGTGGGCCTTTGCAGCACAGCCAGTAGTCCACGCAGCCCTTCAGGCAGCCAACCGTGGGGCCCCAGCAAGGCAGGTGCTCGTGGATGTCTATCTGAAGGTTGTCCCAACCAGTCGTCCTGCAGGCCAAAAACAGTTCAACACACGAGCGTAGTCAAGAGCCAGGCACTAGGACACCCAAACACCGCCATCGGTGTGCATGCTAACCTGGTGTGCGTGTGAGGATGGCATAACCAGTCTCACGCTGACATGTGCGCGAAACCCAGGACTAGCTGGGGTTGGCTGCACGAATGTGCATGCGTAGGAACGCGAGGAGGGCAGCAACCAGGCATGCAAGTTGACAGTGTTGCAGTATTGTGATGAAGCATGCCGACAGGCGTGGGACCCTTGAGGGCGGCACACATACGGATCACCCAACGCGGCACTTCGGCACAGCATCAAACAACTCAGCCTGGAGCGTTTGGGCCGCACAAGCGGATGGTATTAAATGAGACTCGCAGCTGCTGCATCCAGTTTAAGTAAACTCTTCATGGGCAGGCACACAGGCAGGACGGTACCGTACTTGGTACTCACATGCTGCAGAAGTCCAGGTTCTTGAAGTACGTCTGGAAGTCCTTCCACTCCATCCTGCAAGCAGCGGCACCACCAGCGGTCAACCAGATAGTGTCATGCGCCCAACACGAGCGGGGTGCCAGCGCGCTGTGGCATCCTGCTCACACGGCAGCAGCTCACGGCAGGGCGCAGTGCTGACAGCGAGCCTAACAAGCGCCAGGTTGTGCGCGCTGCACACAACTCCAGCCCAGGGCAAAACACACGCTGCGCTGAGGTTGTGGGTGTGTTCAAACAATTTCCTTCCCGTTGTGGGTGTGTGGGTGTGTGCGCGGGTGCAAACTTAATGGCACGAGTGCAGGCAGTGACTGGGCGGCGGCACGCTTGCTGATGAAGGGTGTTTACGTTCTCCTCAGACTCATACATCGGTCAGTGCTGGCACTCAAAATGGGCCGTGGCGCACTAGTGTCGTGGTGCGTCATACACACATGTGCTGTGCGCTGCCTGCGTGCTTGCTCCCTCACCAGAACGTTCCATCGTCTGACGCTGTCGCGTGGTCCAGCGCGCGTGCCACCTGTACAGTATATTGCACGCGCATGAACATGCGGCTCGTTGAGCACGTTGTCCAAATGAGTTCTGGAGAGGGGTTTGTCTCCCCCTACACCTTGCTATCGCACGCTCTGGCGAGCTAGCCTCCAGCAGGTGGTGTGCATGGCAGGCGTTCACCGGGTGTTTAGGCCCGTCACGCAAGCACACACGCACACATTGAGCCGTCAGGTGCAGTCTCCATGCTTGCGCATATGCACACTGCACTGCACGGCCCCGCAGGAATCACTCTGCATTCGGCGGCAGTCTGAGCGGTGGCGTGAACTTGCTGTGCCTGGGCTTGGCACCCATTTGGCGTGTGCGACCTGCCACTCTCAAGGATGGCGGGAGCCCGTACAGGTACAGGTACAGACACAGGTACAGGTGCACACCAAGACGGGCAGCTGCACAGCGGCATTCAGCAGCCTGCGTGTTTCAGCATGCCGCCTGCATGCATGCACACCTTGGGGTATTGCTTCCACAGGTCACTGGAGTCGCTCCATGCGCCCGTCCACTCGAACGTGCCCCTGCAGGGGGCAGCATTGCGTTGCACATTTGCATGCGCGGGAAACGTACGTGGCTTGCGGATGAGGCCTGAGATCACGAGCATGAGACGTTGCTGGATTCAGCCGCCTTAAAACCACCGTTTGCAACAGCAAGGCGCCTTGTTGGTCGCTCAGCCTTGACCTCAACGTTGCTGACGGCCCTTTGGGTGTGAGCACACGTCTTGCTTTGGCCAATGGTCGATGCACCCTTGCACTCACGGATTCAGTGCGGCTATGTGAGTACTGCACTAAGGCATCCTTGCACCTGCCCAGGCATCTACTCAGGTACTCACCAGGGGTTTCGGAGCTGGTAGGAGCGCAGGACGACCAACGTGCCATGAGCGCAGCGGCAGCACACCACAGCACAAACAGCAATCCAAGGGTCAGGGCCAGGGCGACAAACGTGGATGGTTGCATGTGCAAGATGGAGCATGGACATGCCGTGCTGCAGCGAATAGCGGCCAGCAGGCAGAGCGCATGAAGAATGGTGCTGCCGGCGTGTCATGTGGAAGCATTGCTGTGAGAGTGTAGCGATGCACTCCTGGCGGGAAGCACAAGATACATCGCAGGATCCACTGCGGTGCCCTTACAGGAGGGTCAGCCTTTCACCTGGATAATGCAAAGGTGCAGCCTCGTTCCGTGTACACGCTCAGGAGTTACTGCCAGCGCACCCACCCCTACCTTGACCATCTGGAAGCGGTCCACGGTCTTGACTGAGATGATTGCATACGCGTGGCCGTGCACGATGCCGTTGGTGGACTGCGTGTCGTTGCCGCCGCCGGTGGATGCGCCAATGACGCTGCGCTTGCGGCTGTACCACAGCATGGTCTGCAGCAAGCCCAACAAGCAGCGCACCGTGGGACACAAGGGACCATGGCGATGATGGCTCATGCAGCCAAGCTCCAAAAGGAGCCGTATCAACATGTGTCCGGTTTGTTCCATGAAGGAGGTGCACCAGCAGTACATTTTGTCCAGGGGCATTCCAGCTGTTATCTCATTGCATGGCTTGAGTGCACGGAATTGGCTTGCTGCCGATTCCATTTCCCGGCTCACCACACCTCCAGTCCTTCCCCCGCCCCTACGCCTGTGCAGCTGTCTCATGTACTGAGAGTTTCAATGTCAATCCTCGCCCAGGCGTCCAGCCCCCCCCCCTGGCAAGCTCCCCTGGACCTACGTAAAACATCTTGTCGCTGTCCATGACGTCGTCGGTCCCGCCCAGCATCACGTCGTACCCGCCCTTGCCGTTGGGCTTGTGCACCATGTCAAAGCGGTTCCACTTCTGAGTCTTGTCGTCCAGCTTGAACTTGAACACAAAGTCGCTGGTGAGCGCCTCCAGCGCCCACAGCGTGGACCCGCCGTCAAGCGCCGCGTAGCTGCCCTGCATGTGTGCACACACAAACCCAGTGTAATTTTGTCAATTCATACTGGTAATACGTACACAGAAACGACAGACAGCTCCTTAGCGGGAAAGCCAACAGCACACGGAACCCGGGTGTCCAGGGTGTGTCACAGCATGGCGGTGTGTGCAAAGGCAGCTGGCATGTCGGTATGCGGGGGCTGCGGTGTTGCTAGTGTGGTCAAGGTGCAGCAGCAGCTGCGTGTGTGCACGCTGAGGTCCATTCATCTCCACCAGCCCCTGCTGAATCGACTCTGAACTGCATCAGCATTGTACAAATATTGCCCACGGTACGTGCCTGCACTCACGGTAATGTGCAGACAACAACACAGAAGCTCCCGCCTGTGCATTCCCCTCCCTTGCTCGCGCATGCAATTGTCACTTTGTAACCAAGCACCTATGTGTGGGAGACACACCAAGCACCTATGTGTGGGAGACACACCTTGAATTTGGCCATGGCTTTCTCAAGCAGCAGGACCCACGCCTCATCGCCCTGCATGTGTGCACATCGCATGCGGTGAACGCCGTTGGGTGTACTCAACAGGCAGCAATACAGTCTTGTATGATCATCGGCAGATATTAACAACAGAAGCCTGCGTTTCATTGATGCGCACTCGCGTGAGATGGAACTTCGTGCATGCCGCAGGCAAGTTAGACGTTGAGGAACTCAAGGCCTCGGCATTTGCCGTTGTGTTCGCCCGCAAAGCGAACGTGTGTGACCGGTGCCGTGCATGCAAAGCCATAGCCGCATATCTGCATGGCATGCAAAAATCCACGTGTTGATGCTGCGCGTGTGCTGCTGCATGTAGCCTCACCTGGGGCTTTGCGAAGACCGGGTGGCCCGTCTTGGCATCACACGGTATCCAGTCATCAATAGGAATTGTCACCCACCGCTCCTGCCAAGGTGTGCGCAAGCACAGGCAACGCCGGACCAGAAAGTTTGCAGGACGCCAGCAGGAGCCTAGGCGCTAGGTTTGTTTCTCCATGTCAGTGAGCGATTTCTGTCCGCCACTGCCACAGTTGTCTGCCGATTGCAACGCGCGGTCAACCAAGGGGCGCCATCACATGGGTCATGGCCACAGCAGTGCACCACTTGAGGGAGCATGGAACTCACTTTTGGTGTGTCATACAACCGAACGCGGTATTTCCCGTACGCCGTGTACTCCTTCGTGAGGAAGACTTGCTGAATGGCGCCCTCCTGGTTGGCTAGGCAGCCAAGCGCGCTCATGAGCCTACGCAACGTGAGGCAGCGCAGGCTGTCCCATGTGAGAGGGGTTGCACAGCGAGGCGCTCGTGGGGTTTACGTACAGCTGCAGCTAGCACATGGATGTGTGCGTGTAGAGCGACATGTGGCAGCCCGTTTATGAAGTGCAAGTGACTTGCACGACGGGCGTGAGGTTGCAGTGCGCGGCGACATTTTGGTTGGGGCTCGATACATCAGCTCACCAACAGTCTCCCAGACTGCCCTGGCAAATGTCCTTGGGCTCGATTCGCCCACTGAACAATTTGGCGCCCTCCTTATTGCCGGCAGCGCAGATATCGCGTACCCGGCGCCAGCGTATTTCAGCGTCGATGGCTGGACCTGACTTTCCCTTATACTCGCCAATCGATTGCGAATTCGGAGGAAACTTTTTATCCTGTAAGGAAGGGCACATGAGCTGAAGTTGCAAAGCTGGAGTCTGTCTCTCCCAAGTTTTCAAGCCCGGGCACACTTCACACGCTTTCCCAAACGAACCTTCCATACCACAGCAAAAACGCTACAGCAAACATCAAACTCAAATTGATTTTTCCAACAGTCTTCTCTTCAAACTGCCGCAAGCGTCAGGCATGTTCCAAATGTAGTGCCCGGGACACTCGTCCCTAAGGCAAGTGTTTGCTGCAAAGCTTGAATACACACGAACACAGGGCTTGGACTTACTTTGAAAGTGCAGTTGCAGCATATGCAAACACCGCAAGCCAACCCGCGCCCAAGTCTGAAAAAATACACTCCGAGGCAACCTAAAATGTAAATCCTGCACGGGTCGTTTCACATTGGCAGCATAGGCAGGCAGAGAACGTTCAGCTCCAATCCCTGCTTCAAAGCAACGATGCGCCAACACAAACACGCGCCAACACGGGTGCCCATTCAACAAGCAGCCTTAGTATGACCGAACCACGCACCTGACAGCCTGGATAAGCAGTATAATAGGCGCAAAAATGATTTTACCCACACAAAGCCAGCGTCGTGCAGCTGGCGAGAGTTCCTTTGACTCAGTAGACGGTGGGCCAGCGGGTGAGCTCTCCGCTCCCATTATGACACTGCCTGGCGTTGGCCTAAAGAGCTGACTTGGTTAGTTGATTTGTGACATCTAATGTACACAGCTATGCCGTGCGTGGCAAAAGACTGAGTGCAGACACCGCTGGCTTGCGCGCGCCAACCGTGCACGCTTGCTGAACAAAGTGCTTATCCAGTGACCTTGTGTGGTGACTGGCTGGTCGAGTATACTAGTTTTTTGTATGACGCCAACACTCCTGCCTCCTTACCTGCTGATGAGGACCGCCTTGCAGTGCACATGCTGTCGCTTGCCAAATTATGCTATGCGAGGAGAGACAGCCGCTGAGCTCATCTGATCATCTGGTCCGCCTCAGGTCAGAAACAGCCAGAGTATCACAGATAAAAGCTGTCGAGCAACTTCAAGTACTCTGTGCAGCTTGCAGGCTCCAGACCAGCTAGGGTACTGCACCGTCCGAGCCAGCTAGGTACCAGACAGCCTACTGTCAGGGAGTGTCATGCTCCTTGCAAGCCGTGGAACAGGCCAAAATACCTGCCTGCCCCATCTCTGCTTGCTTTATGCAGCCTGAAGTGTGCAGCTCAAGCACTTTCACATTGAGGCCAGTGCCACAAGTACCTGCACAGTTGCGCGGATGCCCCCACGACGTCAGCAGCATGCTCCGCGAACTTAAATCTGGGTCAATTGCAATCACAAAGCTGCAGGCTGACGGCACGTGTCAGCCATGCTTGACGACCACGCACTCGCACTTGCACTGCGCCCGCAACTGCGCTTGCAGCTTGGCTAATATGAAGTGAGCGCGATCAGGTGCCAGTGCCCTGCATTCGGCGTTTCAATTGATGTTTGTGTGGACACTGGTGTTCATCATCGGTCGATGTGGTGTGGGACCGAGCGCTTGGAGTTTCCGCAATCGTTGCCACATTGATTGTTGCGATACACAGCGGGCACCGCACCTGGCTACCCAATAGGGCTCACATTTGTAAAGCAATCCGTATCTTGGGAAGCAGTTGATGTCACACCGTGGCACTTTGCCATTAACCGGATTTTCTTTGCCAGACCGTTAGTTGAAGACGTCAACATCGGCGTGAGATTTGCATGCGGCTGTATCGTATGAGTAGGTAGGGTGGAAAAGCCAACTTTGCTTCCTTGCTTTACGATAGTTCAGGCCAACATGAGCATGCTGTTTCTGTATCGTACCCGCGCTGCAATGCACTGCCGTTCCTTAGCACCTGTTACTGTGCGTGTGAACTAGTGCCTTGTGCATAAGCCAGTCTGCCTATCAGCCACCCAGCACACGTCTTGGGTTGGGCTGCTCAAAGGGAAGCCTTCCTGAGTGGCTAGCGGCTGGAGGCTCAGGACAACAATTTGCTGACGGTAAGGACAACACTTGCTAGACTGCCCACACACCCCACAGAATGAAGCCGCGGGTGTCGCATATGCGTACCGAGTTTTGCAAATGTCGGACGTGTGAGTTCGTAGGGGACCACAGCAAACGACCTTTGTGTGTCTTGGCTCGGCTGGCTCAACTCAATTTGCTGTGGGGCAAAAAAGGCTGCCGAGGGGCCATACGAGCCGCTGTAGCGCTCTGCGCTGGAGCCACAACTCCCCCTTAGCGCAATAAGAATAGCATGCAATCCTCGAGCGTGTACGCTGCCCACCACTTTCACAAGTCCTTTGCAAAGGTCTCTATTTTGCTTTCATCCCCAACCCGTTCACCTCTGCACCGTGGCAAAGGCACCCCATATGATAGCTCTTCCTGCAAGCTGACATGTTGCATTCTCTTGCCTCCTTTTGTGGCCCCTGCTGTTGGGTCATCAATTGAGGCGAGTCCAACGAATGGTACTTCGCTGGTGCTAACGCGCATCCTGTTCCCATGGTCCTTGAAACCCAACCGTGGATTTTCGGTGTTGTTATCAGCCGCATATGTGCGTCTCTTCTTTCCGGAGTGCGGCTGTTGCTCCTCCTCCTGTTTTGCACTTACACCCATGATATGAGCGTCATGCTACCGACGGACCCAAAGTAACTTGCAGCTTGGCTACTATCCAGCTGCTGGTACTTTGCACAATATTGCAGCTTAGAGCGCAAGGTTGTTTCATGGCCTGCCTTGCCAAGGATGCAGCGCGTCAACGATGGCAATATAGCCTGTATCGGCCAGTGCGCTGCACAATTGCTAATCCTTGCTGCTGTTCGACACTATGTAGCACGGCTAGCACTGTTGCTGAACGTGTTGCTTTGCTTGTGGCGCCGTCTTTGCCAAGGTCCATGGTTTGGCTGGACCTCGTTTCTAGGATATGGCAGTATGGCTTTGCACAATAACGTTATGCTTACCAGTATGTTCGGGTGATTATACCCAGGCCCATAGTGCATGTGCCGGGAGACTGCCTGCAACACCCAATCATCAGGCCATGCAACTGTCTGTTGTTGTGGTGTTGTGCTGTGCCTGCCCTTTTCTTGCCCCTCAGTGGAATTTGAGGTCCACTGTTCTGTCAAGACGTTGTGTCAAGACCAGAAGGCAACTTCACCTGACAAGGATGCAGGTGCCAGCACGGCACACGTCATTGAGTGGTTCGCCGCCAGTCAGGCGCCCGACAACTGCGCAGGGACTGGAAACTGAGAATGCAGAGCCTGTGAACATTTTGTTCGCCTCTTATGACGAACTGCACGACAAGAACGAGTGCAAATGCAAAGCCGACGGGTGCGCCGCTATGGTGGCCCGTGCGCAAACTTACCACCGGCGCATCCGGTTGTGCGACGACCACTTGAGGCACCCCAAGCTTTTGGTGAAGGGTGTGGCAATGAGGTTCTGCCAGCAGGTGAGGATTGCGATCAGCTGTTCGCTCAGAGCCTTGTTTAGCGATTATTTAGCGTCAACCTCTATGGTGGCAGCAAGCTGAGTTGGCAGCTTTGGGGTGGGGTGTCACGACTTGTCAGGTTCGGGACTTCAAGGGGCTGCCTCCCCATTTGTACACGTTATATGTTTGAGAATGATTTTCTGATCACCGGATCATGCCACTCGCACCACAAGGGCTTGTAAATATGCCGCACACGCACCCTTCTGGAGGCGGGCTTCGGAGCACGAGCATCAACCACCAGTACACCAGACGCTGTCAGACCTGAAGCGGCCCAACCAGGGGCTCCCCTCCCAATTTCCTTGCATTAATTGACGACAGTATGGTTATTGCTACTGACCGCGTGACGCCGCATGGGGGGCAAGGATTTCGCCACAGACTGTGGTGCACTGGTGCCATGCAGTCATGCAGTTCTCCCAGCAGCTTGTGGATGCAGGCGTCTGTGCGCTGCACATTTGCTTGTTGCAAACCTGACTTGGTGTTGCCTGTGCCTTGCCCTGCTGGCGTTGGCCTTGTCCTGCTGCAGTGTGGCAAACTGCAGGACCTGGCGGATTTTGACGGAGACCGAAGGTACGAGAGACGGGCAACAGGGAAGAATTGACTGATCCTGGCCATGCTGTGGTGGTGTGTAATCGGCGCTGGTTGCGTTGCGCCCACGCCATTTGTTGAAGCGGCCTGAACTACTACTCCCAACGCGTGCATGTGCGGCACATGCCCTACTCGGTTCCATTGTCAAGCTGTTTGCCAGGCCGCGCCTTTCTAATGAGCCTTGTGCTGCACGTCTCATTGGGACTAAGCATGAAGCGCGCCGCCACCATACCCGCAGGTCGTGCCGTGGCGCGCTCGCCAAGCACCGGCGCGAGCGGCAGGTGCGCAGGGACCACGCGGTCGCCAACGCCTCGCTCAAGGAGGATGAGAGCGGCGGCATCCACATCCACAGCTGCCTGCCGCCCCACGCCGCCACGGGGGCGGCGCAGCAGCAGCGCAGCACCATCAGCGAGGCATACGCACCGCGGCCAAAGCTGGCCGGCCTGCCCGCGCCGCCCACGTGGCTGGAGAAGCAGCGGCGGGAGCGGGCGAGGGAGCGGGAGCGGGAGCGGCAGCAGGGCGCTCGGCAGGGCGCAGCGTTGCCCTCCGTGCCGCCAGAGCACGAGGCGCTGCTCGCGGCCGCGTGCTCGGTGGCGGCGGCGGCCATCAAACAACAGCCGGACGAGCAGCCGGCAGGCGGCAGCGTGCCTGCGCACCAGCCCGGCTACCTTCCCACTCGCACCTCCCGGGGAGCAAATGGCAGCGGCGTGCAGGAGCAGGAGGCGCAGGCGGATGGCGCCCAACAGGACGACGAGCAGGGTAAAAAGCGCCCGCTGCCTCCGATCCCTGGAGCAGATGCCCGCGCCGCCAGCCCTGCAGGCGGTGCCAGCTCCTCCACCACCATCAGCTGCGCGTCCCAGGACGGCGATGCGGCCGAGCATGCGACGAGCCGCAGCAAGCGCATGCGCGTGGGAAGCGGGGGCGTGAACGTGGGGCAAGGGCGCGCTGCCGTGCCGGAGCCTGCAGCCGCTGCGGGCAGCGGCGGCGGAGGCAACGACGACTCAGCGGGGACCGCAGGGCTGCCTGCAGGCGCGGCGGCCGCGCGCCGCCCTCAGGGGCTGCCGCGCGCAACGTCAGCTGCTTTCGCGCTTGGCGACGGCGCGGCTCAACACCAGCAGCATCTGGCGCACCTGCATGGCGCGCTGCAGCACCAGTACTACCAGCAGCAACAGCAGCACCACTACCTGGTTCCCTCAGCGCAACGCTCGATGCCGCTCGGGCGTGCGCCGATCGTCGCTCTGGCTGGCCGTAGCGGACCCCGCATGGTCCCAGCCGGCGCGATGCTGCGGACTGCACCGTCCCGCAGCATGGCGATGGTGGTGGACCACGCGGGCCATGGCATGGCGATGGTCAGCGGATCCCAGCGTCGCGCTGTGCCCAGCGCAGCGGTGAGCGGCGGTGTGTTGATCACCAGCGACGGTGCTCGTAGTGCAGGGGCAGGCGCGGGTGCCGGCAACTCCAGCGAGCCCGAGCCCGCAGCAGGCGGCGCTCGGGCCAGCCGCGGCACGGGCGGTGCCACAGGCGGCGGCGTGGACGGCGCGGCGGCGGATGGCGAGCTTGGCGACGCGCAGGTGCAGGTGTCGGTGCAGGTGCAGCGGCTGGTGCGCTCTCTGAAGGCCAAGGTGGACCAACTCGAGGCGCAGGTGCGCACGCAGGAGTATGTGCTGCGCAGCGTGCTGCCCCCGGGCCACTATGGAGAGCTCCTGGCGGCCGCCGCCAGCCGGCGCGCGCCGCCGCCCGGGGCCGGGGGCGCGTTCCTTGTCCCGGCCGGCAGCGTCGCTTCGTCTGGGCCCCAGGGCATGCGCTTCGCGGCGTCGGCCATGGGCCCCGCGCCGGGCACCGTCACCGTCGGTAGCGACGGCTACGCGTATGTGACGACCTCACAGGCGATGCAGGGGGCAAGCATGATTGCGTCATCCAGCGAGCTGCCCATGGCCATGTCGATTGCCACTGCACCGTCTGTCGTGGATGGTGGCCACAAGGCGGGCGGGGCGCCGGTCAACGTGGCGGTGCCCCCTGGCGGGGTGCTGGTATCCCTGGGAGGGGGCAAGTACGGCATCGCGTTCCCCTCGGGGGACGATCAGATGATGGATGCTGCCCAGCAGCATGCCAGCGGCGGCATGCTGGTCCAGCACGACGCCGGAGATGGGCAGGCGCAGCAGGGACACCAGCAGTGCGTGGTAGAGGGGGATGGGCAGCCCCAGCTGGTGGCGGTGGCGTCGTCGCAGCCGCACGGGCTGATTGCTGCGGTCGGCCACGGCAATGACCCGTACGGCAGCGGCATGCGTATCGCTGGGTACGGGCCACAGGGCGAGCCCATGATCCTGGTGCCATGCATGCAGCCGTGATGCTCCTTTCGCCGCCTTGAGCAGCAGGCTAGCAGGGCCCGGGCGACACTTGCCGGCAGCGTTGCATTTGCATTGCATGATGCAAAGCGGTGCATAATGCCAACGCAAGTGTGCTGTGCGAATCATATACGGTTGCCATACTAACCCATCGCACATGGCAACTGAAATGTTAAGGACGACTCTTGCACTGTTGAACAGCATTGCTGTTGACGCCAGTCCAGCACGACCACACACTGTTGAGAAGTAGGCCTGTTGGAGGCACGAAGAGACAACCACACTTTGGCCCATCACCCATTACCACAACACTACAATTGCTTTGCACCCTTGCATGACAGCCTCCTGTCGGTGAAGATGATCATAGCATACTGACAAGATGCTGCCGCATTTGTGCTCAAGCCTGAAAGACATCCTCTTCCTTCATCCTGCACAGTGTGCGCCCAGCGCCCTGTGTAGCCACTTTACTTAACTTCGGACCTTCGGAGTGATGTCCCACTTTGAATACGCTAACCAATGTGAGCTGCTCACTTGCATAAAATGAGCTCATGCGCACGAAATCGCATGTGCCCACCGGGCATGGCGCCAGCTTCACCCCGGCCTGTGCTCGACAGAATTTGCGCAGCAACTTTGCTGAGGCATTCTGATTGCTGCATCCAACTAGGTTTGCTTATTGCACCTGCATCCACATGGCCCGCATTGCATGCGGAATGTGCTGTGCTTCTTAATTGCTCAATCCTCAACGCCCACCACGACCTGACTGCCTTCGCCCCTGTGCGATGCTAATAGTGATCGCCATGACCCCCATTACCCGACCTACCCAGGTGACTTTGCCATTGGAAGCCATGCACGGTGCTGCCCTGCTGGCCTCGCGTTGCATGATGCATCATCTCGTGTGTGTCATTCTGATCCTTCACTGCGCGTCCCCTGCATGCCTGTTGCCCCCTCACTGCCTGCGTGGCCAGCCGGCAATGTTTAACGGTTACGAATGTGTAGTCGGCTGGTGTGCATTGTGCCCTGTGCCCGTGAATCCCAACTGAGCAGATCCATGCATGCCCACCCAGAGAAGAAACGTAACCCACGCATGCGCAATTTTGGCATAGCATGCCCTACGATTGACAGTTATGGCGAGTGCAACCGGCAGGTGTACATACCGTATCACCGTGCCAGACTATTTGCAGCAACGAACAAGCTGGCAGGTATGCCACAGTCACCTTGCGTGCTTGTGACATGTGCACGAGCTGCTGCCGGGCGACTCGTTGTCTGCACGCGCGTTGCTGCAGTCAGAGATGCCACCAGGACTGAAGGCTTGAGTGATGTCTGTGCTGCTGCTGCTCTGATCTGACACGCCATACTGCTGAAGTGCTTCACCTATGAATGGCAATCGGATGGTTGCTAATCTTGAAAATTTGCGTGCCGGATCGGAATGACAGTTGTGCGCATAACTGAACGCTGTTGCTTACCTGTGCTGTTGCCTGGCAGCAGCATGCATCCTGCAATTGCTGGGCCCGCTGCAGGGCAACATGATTTGAGCGCACTTCCGCGCCCGCTGCACAGTACCTGCCTGTGTGCGTCTCTTGCGCACGCAAGAGCACTACGATACAGTAGCAAACTGGCAATCACATCAAATTACTGCTCATCTGGCAAGGTTCCGTGTGCCTTGAAGTGGCGGTGCTGACCGGCGCCGAGCGTGAGCATCAGGCCCTGATGTCTTTCAACCCATTTACCCAACTGCTTCAATATCAATACCGCCCAGCTCCGATTCATGTGGCCAAGCAAGCGTGGACTTGCTTGGTCGTGGAGGATAAGACTGCATGATGGCCTGCTTGAGTGCGAAGCTGGCCAAGCGCACGGCGTTAAATTGCTTCCGTTCCCATCGGTTATGGGAGCGGCACAGAAGCATATGGGGGGTTGATCTGTTGCATGCGGATCACCTGTCTCCATTCACCTGCTGCGACGACTCAGGCGCTCCAGACACGCACTTGCACGACTGTGCTTGCGCACTTTTGTTGCCGTCGAGCATCTGCATGCGGCTGACGGTGAAAGCACATTGAAATCCTTGCGGACCATGCGCGGTTGCAGTGTGGCGGGGTGGGGCAGGCACAGGGATGACGATGAGCCTCAAGGCTGTCATCCTGTTGAGGCAGTGGTGTGGTACCTCAAGGGCCATGCACCAACAGGCGCCCGCAGGCCTTCCCGATTTGTGATGGCATGACGACTGCACGCACGCCTGTCACCCCTCTCTCCCCTGAAGACGCTGCGCTTGCAAGCGCATTTTGCGCGACTCCCTTTTGCAGCGCTGATAAACCCATGCACGATGCGGCTGATTTCCACATGCGTGGCTGCAGGCAGTTGCTGCAGCGGCCCGCGTATGTGCAACCCGGTGCACCGCTCAATAGCTGCACGCGCTTGAGCAAACCATGTGACGACGCACCTTGCCTAGCACAGATCTGCCGCCCACGAACCGCCTGCTGTTTAGCAATCGTGCTGCTGACATGGTAGCATGGTGTGGGTCTATCACGCTCGTGCATATGCTGTGGTGTTCCGAGTGTAGTCAGTATCACACCGGCTATGCGTAATGTCTGTCTCTGGACGCTGGCCTATTATACTCGCTTACGCTTCCCAACCCTGCCGCCTAGTGTCCGCTGTGTAACATGCACCTGTGCGGTGTGTGGCACGGGACCATGCGATGTGTGTGTAGGCGATCAGCGACAGGATGAGCGAGGGTATTGCGCTTTTGGGAGCTGCTGTGCGGGTTGTACCCGCACGGAAGCTCATGCTTTTGGGGCCGGACTTACAATTGCATGCAAGAAGCTGGTCTGTTTTGGCAGGAGGTTAATGCGATATACAGACCCGGCGGCCAGCACCATTGGCGGTTCTTCACTCTATTCACAAGCGCGGGCTGCAGACGCCGACCTTGTACATGGCATTTCATTTGGCTCAGCCAGTTTTCCGACCGAGTCTTTCGTGCCATGCGTCGGTGGCACCGCACTGAAGGCTTGGCTTGACGGAGTGCACCGCTGGTCGCCATGTATTTGCATGTGTAGTGCGAGCGGACATGCGAGCACGCAATCAGGACATGCGTGCAGTTTTTGTGCTTGCTGCTCCGGTTACGCGTTTGTGCTGAGCCAGGCCTGCGCTGACGACAGTGTTGTGCCTATGCCTGGCAGCATTGTAGCGCTGCTGCCTTCATGTGTGTCTGAGGCCATACAACACACACGGGCAGCAAGTAAACAACCTCCTGAGAGGAATGGCCATGCACGTTGATGCGTGCACACTCACCAATCGCCGAAGATCGGCGGCGCATACACAACGACATGTGTGGTGCGTAGGGGCATCAGTGTACCGTATAGGGGGAAAGGCAGCAGGAAAGCCAGTATCTCCAGCTTTGTGGCCATGCAATCTGCGAGCTGGCGCATCGTTTCCAGTCCATTGCTGTGGTGGACAGCCTACCGGTGTACCTCAACAGGCAAGGAGGGGACACACGGTAGTATGAGGACTGGTATGCCGGACGCTTTTGTGTCAAGCGGGAACGCGGGTTTACGGTATTATGCTCGTTTTCTACTCCGCAAGCTATGTGGAGCGCTTGCCCTGCGGTCCTGGTGGCCTGACATTCCGATTGGGTGAGCGATTTGCATATACCTCGTAACCTTTCGGGTTTTCACGCTTTGACCTGCCCCACCCGCTGCCCACCAAGGGAAACATGGCGTGTGCTTATACAAGCACGCACTAGGTGTATGCCTTGTTCTTTTGTGCTTACCGGTATAATAGCTCGCACAGACCCAATACATCAAGGTACCTCTGCGAATTCTCACTCTCATAAGTATGGTGTATTGGAATGCCTGACAGCACCTACGATAGTAACTCTGAGTTACACGCTTACACGCTTGCCATGTACTCACACATGCGAACGATGCACACTTGCACAGGGTGGCACATCGTTGAAGCTGCCCTTGCTGTAGTGTGTACCTGTAACATGGACCGTTCTTACGCCGTACACGATAAACTTGTGCCGCAGCGTGTCTGACCCTGGATTGCTGTGGCAGCGGCATGGCACCTCCACCTGTATGGTTTGGGCAGACCGCAGCCATAGCACATGCACAGGGATGCATGTGCCAGCCGATGCCAGTTTGCCACAGCAGACCGCTATCAGGACCCTCAATTGCGAGTGGATGCAGGCATCGGCACAGACCAGTACGGCGTTGGCATGATGATGGAGTCTGGGACAACATCCAAGGGCAGGATTCCAATTGTGCCATTGGCTCTATGATAGTGTGCCTCACCCTGTCAGGTCCACCCTGTCAGGTCCACCTCTGTCCAAACCACGTCCTTCGATATCCCTGACGTGACTGACCTCCGAACGCGCTGTGGCTGTGTGCATTTCGGCAACGTGCTGACATGCCCACAATGGAGTTCTGTAGACAGCTTGATGCTGTGCCCCAGGAGTTGGCGATGCGCCTGTTATTTCCTTTGCTGGCATTGCCGCACTTCCTGTATGCGTTCATTTGGTTCAACCCGAAGGCGTGGACGAGCATGTTCGGCAAGCGCTCTGTTGGCGCCTTTGCGGTGTGCGGGGCTCTCGGGAAAGGTAAATACGCATCGCAACCCAGTTGGGCTTTGTGCTTCATGATGCCTTTGTTGGTTGTCTTTGAAGCTTTATGTGTTTGAAAGCAGCAAAATGCGTGCGTGCATGCGTGTCAGCAAGCGGCTAGAATGACCAATGCTGCACAGTACTTGGGAACAACTGTCAATGTGTTTGTGCTGGTTGCAGTCATCCAGTTCGGTGCGGTCGTGTTGTGGCTATGGAGCGCTCGCGCGTCGGGCTTGTGCTTTGATCTAAAGCAAATCAGCTTGCCACAGTTCCTCGGTGCGGTTCTTCTGGGGGCGTTTGGACAGCAGCTAAATATCGGGATTTTCAAAGCTATCGGGACTGCAGGTGTCTATTACGGTTTCAAACTGGGTGCTAAGGTACGCCCTGCGCAACAGCTGCGAGATTTTGGCTGAAATGTTTGAAGGCACGCACTGGCGCTGCCTGATATTGAACATACCAAACCCTTGTGTGTCTGTCTTCAGGTTCCTTGGGTCGAGGGCTACCCCTTCAATGTTGTCCCACACCCACAATACGTGGGCAGCGTCGCGACGATCTGGGCTGCGGCGATTCTCGTGCTGGGGCAGTTACCCCACGGCTGGTGGGTCGTCCCAGCGTTCTGGATGTGTCTGTATATTGTATCTGCAGTGCAGGAGGACAATCTATAGCATGTGGCCTGGCATGCTACTCCCGGACTTGCAAGACTTCTGTGCATTGAGCACCGAAGCATCATGCACGGTTAACGAGGCAGGCTTGTGGCGTGGGTGATGCATGCTGGCATCCCTGCATCCAACCTGCCTGTACCATTGGTCAATGCACCACCCGGAGTGCAGTTTTTGCACTGCACTGCATAGCATTTTACGCACCTCGATGTGTTGATACCGTTAGGTGTGCCGCAGACGTCAAATTTTGCCACACTTCGGCCAAACACGCCGTTACAAGGACCGACGTGCCCACATGTCAACACAGTCAATCGAGGCTGTACGCGCTGTCAGCACTCATGAGCCGCTGCCCAAGTGACTGGTATGACCGCCCGAACCCTGCCTTCCAACAATTGCTAGAAGCATGCCGCATGATTATTGCATTTTTGCGCGCAGAGCGCAGTGTGCCGCATGCGCACTGAGAGCCGGGTCTCCTCTGGTTTGAATCCCCTGCGATGCTGTAACTAGCCCACGTTTATGTGCGGAGCTGCCGTAGACTTTGCGCCACCGAGCGCATGCTGCTACCTACATGCACGTGCTTGCGTGCATCGTGGAAGCATTTCCGCATCCCAGGTGCAGAGCCCTAAAGGAGGAGGCGTGTTGTGCCATGCGGGTGTGTAGATGTTTGTCAGTACGTGCCTTACTGCAAGTGTAACGCTCATGCGCCGTCCGAGTGGTGAGCGAGGACTGCACCTACGAGTACCTGCACCGTACGGAACCAGCGCCCGTTGGGCCATGCAAGCAGGTGCCTCACTGGCGCATCCAAAGCAGAGCAAGCAAAGCAGCTGCCTGGTGAACCATGCCCCACCAGGAGGAGGCGGTTTTGCGCGCCGTGCAGGAACACACGCACACATGCCCAGTGTTGGCTGTACCAGTACACCGGTGGCCCGCGGTGGATGGCTTGAAAGACAACTCCTCCAAATCGTGTAAATCCATGGCGTTCAGTCTCTGCAGCGTTTGTGTTCCATCCCAGCACCCAACACAAACGGAAGTGCGACAGGCATGGTTTGGCGGTGCGTGACGTGCTGCAGTCGTATCAGCTAGAGGTACAGCGCGGTGAATGTCAAGATGCGTGTGGAGGTGGAGCTGTGGGCGCCTTTGTGTGCATGCGCATACCGTATCACATGCTCTCGTGCATTCTTTCACACTTCTTACTTGCTTGTCGCACACAACGTAGGTATCCACCAGAAAGCTGTGCCATCATAACGAAACAACTCCAGACATTGACCCCAAACAATTTAACGACTACTTTGTGAATGGGTTGAGTTTTTACCTTATTTGGACGCGATGACATCGTTGTCTTGCGCTGGCTGCGCATTAAGTGACGTGATACGTGCTGTATTGGCAACTGCACATAGAGACGCATGCTGAGGCAGCAGGAGGAGCGCATGGAGCAGTATGGGCCAGAGAGCGACGGCGATGAGGTGCCCGGAGAGGAAGAGGTGGCGCAGCAGGCGCACCTCAGTATGCAAGCGCCTCACCAGCAGGCGGTGGAGGCGCAGCCAGCACAGGAAGGAAGCGGCCTTCAGCAAGGCTCGCAGCAGCCGCTAGAGGAGGCCTCGAGCGAGTGAGTGCCTGTCATTCCTGCTATGCAACGTTGTTGTCGTAAACACATGAGTGCCGCAGGCTCTTGGAAACAGCTTCAGGCCTTCACCAAAATGTTTGATGTCTCCCACGGACTCCTCTTTTTCCTCAAGTATCCTTGCTTGCTTGCTGAGGTGTCCGACTGTCAACCCTCTCATGTTCTACGATGGGTTGCGTGTTGCCATAGGAAAAGGGCCAAGGCCAAGAAGAAAAAAGTCCCACCTATACGTATCAACCTCTCTGCTTGCAAATACGAAGTCTGTAAGTAAATTGCACGTTTCCGCTTTTCCTCTCCACTTGGCAGCGCGCACGCGCGTCGCTTTGCCATCATCTGTCATGCTGCCTTGCACATGCTATTATGTCGCTTGATCGTGATAGGAACCGTCAGTTGCACGTTTGAACATTCCCTTCTTGCCAAGCTCCTGAGCGTAGCTTGATGCATGTTTTCAAGTGCACCGCGTACTGCTTTGTTCAAGCCACAACTCTTTCCAAGCCAAGCAGGTCAACAGCTGGCACATCCTATGCTGCTTGCTCCATATGCAGTGCGAATTGTGCAGCGTAAACTGGGCTGGAAGGAAGTTGGTGAAGACGAGGACTGGTGGGTGGTGCAAGGAATGCAGCCACGAATCTCCGGTGCTTGTGTTCTGCACTGCCGATATCGGAACCTGTTTTAGCATAACAAACATATCCCATATGGTCTATCTTCAGGGAGGTATACTGGACGGACCTTTCTGTCGGGTTTGAGCGCGTTATGAAACTCAACAAGACGCAGGTGAGGAAGTCAAAGGCTTAGCAGTAGTGGCTTTATAGTTGTAACTGCAGACACAACCTATTCATCTTCGAACTTGCAACGCACACCCCGTCGGCGGGTCTGCTGTCCTTAAATGCTCCGTTGCTTTCGCCACCTGTCGTGACCGCTGCTTCAATACGCTCCAGCACACTGCCGCCAGCCACAACCAACTTCAGGGTTGCTAATAAGGGGCATTAGCTGTGCCTTGTACACCATAAGTTCTTCTGGATTAATGGGTGCACTCTGCTGACGCTACGGCCACGCAGAAAATCAACCACTTCAGCGGCATGTTGGAGCTGTGTCGAAAGCGGCCCATGGCGCGCCACCTGCAGCGTATGCAGAAGCTGTTCCCGCAGCTCTACGCATTCTTTCCAAGGACGTTCACCCTACCGAATGATAAGGAGGTAAGGCCGGCGGCCGAGCGTGGACTTCGCCGTCGCACGCTGTACCGCAGTTGCAGCATGCTGAACATAGCTCGCCGTTTCATGCAATGCTCATCACCGCCAATAGGGTCACCTAGCCCGCTTCAGCAACCTGCGACACCATTGTACGGCTTGTGACCTTTCACACACGTGCAGCGCTGCGGCGTATGTGCACACACACGCACTCGTGCAGAGGGGTGCACACGAGTCCCTCTCCATGCGCCCTCTCCGCTTCTGCCCCAAAAACCCATCTATCTATTTATGTCTCTCTCTCTCCCTCATCGCACGCTCTCTCGTGCTCTGCAGGAGCTCCTGGCGGACGCGCGTGCTCGCGGCAAGAAGCAGGTGTATATCTTCAAGCCGGATGCAGGCTGCCAGGGGCGAGGCATCCGCCTGTCGATGGGCAAGGAGGATGCTATCAAGCAGGTGGGTGCCGGGCGCATGCGCCGAGTCATAGTGCCCGGCAAGGCCTCAGAGTGCAGATGCTGTGAGGGACGCCTGCGCGTCGGCGGCGTCGCTGTGCACCTAAAGCATAACAGGGTGACGTGGTGAACTGTAGAAACGACTTTTGCGCATGTAGAACGCCGTGGATACAGTAATCGCTGAGACACCGGCGCTTGGACGACTGACGCAGTTGTGGTCCATGGCGAATATCGGAATATGTGGTGGCTGGTGGCACTGGCACTGGCTCAGACACGTGATGATGGCTCTGCTTGATGGCTACTCCCGGTGCTAATCCATGCTTGCTACCTTGCTGCCAATGCTGCGGCGGCCTGCCTGCCTGTCACCCCCACCGCACTCCTGCCAGGTGCTCTCCGAGATGGTCACGCCCAACATCGTCGCGCAGCACTACCTCACAAACCCCTTCCTACTGCACGGCTACAAGTTTGACATGCGTGTGTGAGTGGGGTGGGGAACGGGTCGCTGCACACGTTTCAACTGGGTGGGCTGGCTTGGGGTCGAGGGCGCACCTTGAGAACGTGATCGTGTGTGGCCATCAGGCTGCAAGCAGGCTGCAAGTGCCTGACCTGAAACCTCGCAGTACGGTACGAACATTCACCAAACGCGCGTGTGTTGCTTACGTGCTTTGCCCTCATCTGTGCGCAGGTATGCGCTGGTGCTGTGCGTCGACCCGCTGCGCGTGTTCCTGTACCACGAGGGGCTGGCGCGGCTGTGCACCGAGAAGTTCAGCGCGCCCAAGGCCTCCAACATCAACGTCTCCTTCATGCACCTCACCAACTATGCGGTGAGCCTAGAGGCTGCGCCCAACCAGCGTACGACACATTGTAGCTCAGGGACACATATTAGTCTGAATGACATATCCGTGTAGGGTCACAGTCTCAGAGCGCAGTTCTGTGCCTGCTGCAAGTGAGCAGCGCGTTCAGCCACGCAGTGGGTGTCCGGGCACAGGCATCGCGTTACGGACAGAGCACGGTCCCGGGGGCTGGTTTGGGCGCAAGACCTGTTGCGTGTGGGTGTGGCTGGTTAGCGGTTACCTCTATGACACGCAACGCTCACGGAGTTGCGGGGGTACTCACTCCGTTGCTTTGGCTGTACGGATGCGCGCCCTGTGGCCTGAAGGTGAACAAGAAGAACCCGGACTTTGTGCCAGGGACTGCGGTGGAGGGCGGCAATGGTGAGGACGCCAGCAAGTGGACCTTCCAGCAGCTCTCAGAGTTCCTGACGCACGAGGGTGAGTGGCGGCGCATGCATCGCAGCGCGCATCACGCAGAGCGGCGAACCCTGCATGGTGCAGTGGGAACAAGCCACCGTGTATTGTAGTACCGTAGCGTTTCACCGTACATTGACTGATTGACAGCATGCTACAAGCTGTTGTGTGTTACACGTTTGGCAGCATTTGAGGTAATGCCGAGCGGCTAGCGTGATGCGTGTGTCTGCGTGGCGCCCTTCCTGGACCGACCTGCTATCGCGTGTGCTATGTGCTTCGGGATATGCTGTGTAACGCAGGCCACGACTGGCCCAAGGTGTGGGACGGGATAGGTAAGCCCTCCGCTGCGCCTGGCCTGTTTCCAACCTGTTTGCAGCGAACTGACCACCTGGCGACCTAGCGATTCACCTGCTCTTGACATTGCGCGATGCTTCCCCTGGACGGCCATCAAATGCACGGGTGTGCCTGGCATGCTAGCACGGATGCATGCTCGCATGTGGATGCCCCCCTCCCTCACTGCTCAATTGCTCATCCTTGTGTGGGTGTGTCCTGCTGCCAGGCGACCTGATCATCCGCAGCCTCCTGGCGGTCGTGCCTCTGCTGCGCAACAACTACCGCTCTGTGTTGCCTCCCGACAACGAC
>BDDA01000001.1:677483-730844 GCA_001662385.1 Chlamydomonas asymmetrica | reverse complement strand
GGGGGGGGGGGGAGTGGATGGTTGAGTGTGGCAAGTGGCGAGTGGGGAGGGTAATGGAGGCTGCGTCTGCTACCTGGTCTGCTACATGCATGCAGAAGTTCAGCAGAATGCACCTTACATGGTCAACCATCTGCAGGCGCTTCTGATGATGTTCCAGAGTGGCACATCAAAATCATAGCACGTCAGGACGCAAAGCTCACTTCCTCACCCATGACTGCACATAACACATCAATTACTCAACCCGCGCAAGTGGCCTGCAAGGCCACCGGGTGTGAATCCTGCGGCTAATCTTCCCCTTACTGCTGCCTGCTGCCGCCGTTGCTGCCGCCCGCTGCTGTTCTGTGCCGCGCTCAGCGCTGCAACCATGGCTCATCGAGGTGAACCACTCGCCCTCGTTCAACATAGACTCCCCCCTGGACCTCAACATCAAGGAGGCGCTCATCACAGACACGCTCGCGCTGGTGGGTGATACGCACAGCGAAGAGGCTTACAATGTATGGTACCAACACCAGCCAGGGGCGGGATGCTTCATACTTGGCCACCGCCCCTCACAGCAGAGGTTGCCTAGGGCCCAAGCAGCGAGCAGCCGCATCGCTTACCGTACACACACATACACTAACTTGATGCGTTGGTCAGGGAAGGCCGCTGCTTGCAGCGTGCTTCCATGGCAACAGCCGAGCTACCTCGAAGCAACAAGCACTGTGTTGGCAGCCGCACGTCCATGCTTCCCGTCAGTCCTTGGCGTAGCGAACTGGGTGCGGTTGACCTGCCTGGCAAACACGCCAACAGCTGCACTGTGTGCGTAAGCATGCGCACGTGGGGCCGCCCTTGCTGCAGGCCAAGATTGATCCCAAGGCGATCGCGCGCACGCGTCGAGCGGAGCAGCGTGCCACCAAGAGCCGCCTGCTGGAGCCCATGCAGAAACGCAAGCAGCAGCAGCAGGCAACATCCGCCGCCAGCACGAACGCCGCAGCTGCAGCCGCCGCCGCAGCGTTTGCCGCGGCCAACGGCAGTACAGGCAGTACAGCGGAGAGCGGGGGCGCCAACAGCAGTGCTGGCACGGAAGCAAGCAAAACGTCTGCATTGGCAGGGGCAGCAGGTGTCATGGCAGAGGATACCGAAACCACAAGGTGCGCGCTGCGCCAGGCCCCTACCAACCACGACGCTCTTGTCTCCCTGGCTTTGTTGGGAGCACGAACCTCCCTCGGAAGGCGCTGTATCCCGTGGGCTGTTGACGAGGGAAGCCAGTAGCCACAAATGTCGCCCTAACACGATGTTAACAACACGTTGTCCTTTATGCCATTACTCGGGCTACCTTTGGCTCGTACAATAAGAATGGCACTGCACTCACATGCAGCTTCAATGCCACCTGCTATCATCTGGTTGACCAGCCACGCCGCGCCGTGTACGGTCACTTTTCAGCCTTGCATGAATTCCCTCTGCTGCTTGCTGCCGGTGCTTGCGCAGGGCTGCTGCGATGGCCAAGCGGGAAAAGTACGAGGAGAAGCACAAGGGGGGATACACACGCATTTATCCCTCCCCGGATGCTCAGCGCCAGGCGCAGTACGATGACCTGCTCAAGGTGAGGAGCAGAGGAGAGCCCACAGAGCTCATAATGCTCACGGCCCTGCCGCACGTCAGCACGTGTCATGTGATGGACCCATTTATATGGGGTGTTTGGTGTGCTTCTGCAAGTGGCAGCACCACTGACAACACATGCGCAGCCGCAGTGCGCTGCGGCACCCCGCAGCTGTTGCACGCATCAGCATGCCCTGCTGAGTCGCCACGCCTGCTGCCCGTTTGCAACTATCCGTGGTTGGTGCTTTGCCTGACCTAAGACACCGCTTCATCATGCGCATCATGCCATTTCCTGCCGTTTCTGTGTTGTGTGCTTCAGGCGTCTACAGAGGCCTTCCAGGGCATGTTCATGCCCAAGAGCAGCCGCCGCGAGGGAGCGGCGGAGAAGGTCAGCGCTTGCTGTGACCTGTGGGGTGCACGCGTTTGGCACAGCCGGCAAAGTCGCAGCAGGGAGTGCTGTGCTGACCTGGGCAAGCATGCATAGGGCAAGCGCTAACTCCGCCACGTATCACGACACTCATGACTGAGTGGATTCTGCGTTGAAGGGAGGAATGTGCGTGGGGCTTGAGAGGGAAAAACAACAACAGAGTCCGTTCACCGTCACACCCTTGAGTGTGTGTGTGTGCGCAATTGCGTGTGTGTCTGGTCTTTTTATCGTTCAGGAACCTCCGGAAAGCGACGCGCAGCGGGCGGAGCGAGCCAAGTCCAAGGCGCTGAGGGACAAGCTCGCGCAGCAAGCGGTGGAGCGCCGCCGCAGCAAGCCCCAGTCGCAGCCATCCGGCGGCGTCGCACTTGCCGCCAGCAGCAGCAGCAGCAGCAGCGCTGGCGCGGCAGCGACCATCGGCGCGTTCCCTAACGTAGCATCCCTCATGGCCAACGGGGGTATTGGGGGGCAGGGCGGCTACGTCCAGGGGGGCTACCTATACCCCTACGCGAGCGGCGGCGGCAGCGGCTTGGCGTCGCCTGCACAGTGCATGCCGGGGTTTGGTGTGCTGGGCAGCAACGCAGCGGCAGCCATGCAGTACGGTGGAGCTCCACCCCCCCAAGGCTGCGCACACGGGGGCAGCAACGGAGGTTACGTGTACGGTCCCGGTGGGCACCGTGTGCTGGATGTGGGAGGCCAACTGGGCCTGCTGCATCTGAATAGCGGCAGCAACACGCTGGCACGCACCGAGAGCTGGGGCGAGGCTGAGTCCGTGTGGGGCCTCGATAGCGCAAACAACAGTCGTCCGGCATCTGCACGCTCCGGCGTCACGCAGCAGCACCCACAACAGTACGCGCCGCCAGCGAGCGGCCGCACCCCCAGCGGCCACCAACTGCCTGGCGTACCGCTCGTGCGATCTGGGTCACTGACGCAGTGCAGCACGCACTACCACCAGGCGGCGGGGCTGCAGGGCCAGCAGCCCTTTCGGGACACCCACCCTCGGCCGGGGTCCGCCTGCGCCAATTCCTCCGCCTATCTCGGCGGCGGCAGCGGCAGCGGGTGGCACGCCGACCCAACCGCCAGCGCGGGCGGAGGGTGGGATCCTCCAAACGCGCCCCCGCAGCAGCAGCAGCACGCGCAGCAGCAGGCCGAGCAACAGCTGCAGCAGCAGCAGCAGCCCTCGCAGCAGCTCCACGCCCTGCATGCCGCAGCAGGCCTCAATCAGCCTGCACACGCCGCGAACGTCAGAGGAGTCTATGTGGCATCCGGGCCTGGCTACCGCATCACCGAAGATTACAGCAGCAGCAGCCCTTCCACACCCCAGCCCCCACTCGGCTCGCGGTACAGCGGGCTACCCAACACAGCCGGGCGACCAGGCTCCTCCGGCAAGAGCGGTTTCGGGGGTTTCGGAGAAGGGCCTGTTGGTTCCGGAGCCACTGACCCCAGCCGGCCATCCTCCGCGGTCTCTGCCGCCATTGCCTCCATCCTTGAAAAGCTGCAGCCCAGCGGCTCAGCAGCAGCAGCCCGGCAGGAGGACGCAAGAGATGACACGGGGTGGCCGCCTGCAGCCTATCAAGCCGGCGCCGCAGCTGCCTATCCGACTGGCAGTGGCCGGGGTGGGCAGCAGCAGCAGCACTACCACCACAGCAGGCCACAATCTCCTGGGTCAGCAGCAGCAGCAGCAGCAGGTGCTGGCGGGGAGTTCAGTGGGCATGGCTACAACGAGCTTGGCGGCGCTAACGGCCGTGCAGCTGGGCCAGCACCTGGGCCAGCAGTTGCAGCAGCAGCTGCTGAAGGAGCTGAGCCTGGTGCCGGTGGGCCTGCACCAGCACGGGGCAGAAGCGCCGCTGGCGCAGGCAGCACCACACCGGCGGTACGGCAGCAGCACCACCAACACCACCCACACCAAGCTGTAGGAGGTGCTGCAGGAGCGTCCGGTACGACCGCGATGTATGTAATGGCGGGCGGACGCCAGGGATCCGCATCCGGATCCCACCCCACATCCCACACCTCACATACCCACACCCACGCCCACACCCACAACAAGAACTTCATGGTTGGGCAGCTGCCTTCTGGTGACGGCAGCCCGCATGTGAACGCCAGGCTGCGGCCTCAGAGCGCGGGCAGGCCGTACAGCGCAGGCAACGCGGCGGCAGCGGCGCGGCCAGGCTCGGCGCGCGTGCGGCCAGGCACGCCGCCGCTCGACATGCATGGCGTGCGCAATCACGCGCTGCTGTACTCAGAGCCGGGGCTGCCACCCGGCAGCACCTCAGGCAGCGGCAGCGGCGCGCCACTCGCCGAGGCTCCGTCCTATGGCGCAATCTACGGCACTCAACGCGGCGCGGTGCATAGCAGCAGCAGTACTGCCCATCAGCCGCAACACTACGGCTCCTACAGCAGCAGCGGCCAGCAGCAGCAGCAGCAGCAGCAGCAGCAGGCCGGAGCGAGCCAGCCCCTGCACCTGCGCCGCACTGCAAGTGGCACCGGCGCTGCCAGCGCCTCGCGCCCAGGCGTGGTGCTGTTCGGCGACCGCTGCGCGTCCCCGCACTATCCCCACGGCGCCGCGGAGCGCACAGGTTCACCGCTGGCAGTGCTGGCATCTGGTCCGTCTGGCACAGCAGCTGGCGCCGCGCAGCACTCCCGGGCCGCCCCCGCATCAACCCCTTTGCCGTCGCGCGGCGGCGCCGGCGGCGGCCCACACTCACACGCGCGGTCTGTACGGGCCACGAGCACGGCAAGCGCTGCGAGTGGCGCTGGGACGAGCGGCGAATTGTTGCAAGGGCCCGGGCGGCCGTCGTCGCCCCACACGGGGGCGGCAGGCACCGCGCACCTGCTGTTCTCGCCTCCGCCGCCGCAGGGTGGCCTACACAACCTGCTCGATAGCGGCCTCGCCATATTTGTACAGTCCGCCGCGTCCTCTCCTGGCGGCGGTGTGAACGGCCTCCGGACAGGCAGTGGGAGCGGGAGCGGGCTGTTACAGGCGTCGAACGTACCAGCATCTGCAGCGGCTGCGCCTGATCTGGGTCATGGAGGAGGCGGTGGCGGTGGGGTTGGTGGGGAGGGCGGCAATGGCGGCGGGGGAGGCACGCCCCTGATGACGCCCATCCGCATCCACACCTTCCCGCTCATGCAAAAGCCCCACCCCGCACATGCGCCCGGCAGCGGGGGGTCGTTGTACCGCGCGCTCAAGAGCGGCGGCAGCGCCAGCGGCGGCAGCATCTCGGCTGCTGCGGCAGCAACGGCGCATCCGGGCTCGCCGCACGCACACGGCAGCGGCGGCAGTAATGGCGTGGACGGCGGGGGCCCGTGTCCGCCTCAGCAGCAGCAGCAGCAGCCTCCTGGCAGTGCCGCATCGGCGAAGCGCATCGGCGCCAGCTTTGGCGTCTTGGGTCGCAAGGTCGCCGCCAACCCCCCCGTGTAGCATGCATGCACAGGAGGTACCGCTCTCATATGAGCCACGCTTAGACTTGTCATCACTGGACGCTGCTGCTGGCTGATTGACTTGACATCACTTGGCCGATCAGGCCATTCATGGACTGTCTGCCTGCTGTGTGGTGTGTGGTGTGGTGTGCTCCACGATACACTCTGCAGGATCCTGCTGTTGCGTGCGTGCTATATGCCAATGGCAGGTTTGAACGTTTTAAGGTGTGCAAGCGCATCAGCCCATATAAAGGCATCTGGGGCTGTTAAACAGCGTGTGCCGTGCGCTGCTGCCTGGTATGTATACGTAACCGCGCCTACGCGATGCCCATTCATCCCAGCATTCATGCTCCACTGGTGGGCCGGCACGAGGCAACGCAAGGTGGGCCTGCTCACTCAGACACACTCGCTCAGCCCTGCCACGTGCGTTGATTGTGTGTGATCCACAAGTGTGCGCTACCGCCTGGACGCATGCCTGCACGCCATCCATCAATGGCCTGATTTGCCAAGTGATGCGAAGTCAATCAATTATCCAATCGACCATACCTGCATGCTGCGTGCATGCGTGCATGCGCGGAAAATGGCCTCCAACGTATGTATGATTGGCCAAGCCAGCGCCAGTAGCGATGTATACTGCGGTCGCCCTGGCACTGTTGCATGCTTCATGCCTCTGACACCCATCATGCAATCGCGCCGCCGTGCATGGACACCCGTGACTCTACACACTGCGGCTGTGCGTTCAGTCAAATACATATAGCAATCCCCTCGTTGTTTCCCTGGCTCCGCTGTTATCCCTAATGCGTGCCGCCTCGCGTGCATTTCCCATGTGTGCCTTTCCTCATGCCCAAATGCCCGCATGCACTCAACGCATCCTGCCAGCGCGGAAAACAATTGCTCCCAATGCAGCGACGCATCCTGCTTACACCAATACCGGCACGAGTTATAACGCCTTCATAACCGATGGACTGACAGTCCCCTGGCCAGTAATGTGAGCTTCTGCCGGGAATGATGTGCCGCCCAAGGCATGACCGGATGCGACACGTGAGACCTTGCATTCCATACCAGGGCGGCGGCACAGCCATGCATCATCAATTGCTGCCGGCTGATACATTATGCCTGCCTGCCCGGCCGGGTGCATGTTGCAGGGTTGATCTATGCAGGCGGCCGCCAGCTCAGACGTCATCACCTGCTACTACACATCTACCAGAATGCGCTATCGTTCCTCTGGTGTTCCCTTGGCCAGCTTGCCACCTATCCAATGCTACACCTACCCAGCTACCCTGCATGCCATACACATGCATCAACAGCTACATCTGGTACTGCCTACAGAGCTGAGTAGCTGACACACTGGCGTAGCGGAGTCACACTCTCACTCTCAGCACTACCGTACATACCACGTGTGGGCTGGCTGCTGGTCCAAGCTGAGTAGGGTGGCCTGAGCGATACATGAGCAACATGAGCAGGTCTCAGGCAGGCACGTTACAAACCGATACGGTGCAAGCAGTGCAAGTGGTTGATTGGCGATACACATACGGTAGTATAGAGTGGAGTGACAGCATTCACGAATCGCGGTTGCAGACAGGGTGCGCGCGGAAGTACACACATGGTGCATTGTGCGCATACATGCAACCACACCTTGGCCCCTGCTGGCCACAATGGAAAGCACACGCATGCATGCATTTCGCATTGCTGATTAGTGCCGGCGGACTGCATGGCACCACACAAGACGGCGGCGGCGGATTGCGCAGCGATGGTGTGGCTGCTGCATGCGTCTGCTGCTGTACTAGCTGTACCTCAGCAAAGGATACAAGTAGGTGTACCACCCCCCACGCTTTCCATACTCCCCACCGTCCTTCCCGATGCACTATCTGGCTCCCGATGCTTGACTATTGGCGCACTTGATTGACTTTACATCACTTGGCTGATCAGGCCATTCATGGATGAGTTCAGTGGACTTGGCACCGTATGATGCTGACCGTTGACCCAGCTCACCAATTAGGATGTGATCGTTCAGGTATGCCAGCGGCTTGAACACAGAATAGCGGTGCGGGCCCACACAGCAGCAAAGACCGACGCAACCATACATATGGTCGTGCACTCACGCAGTGTGTTCCGCCCCTCCATGATTATGTTCCAAAAACGCAAAAAAAATGATCGGGCGCTGTGTATGCGAGTGCCTCACGAGCTGTCGACTTCTGCGAGGGGCCTATCCCGGCCGCTCTGCTTTGCGCTCTTGCCCCCTTGCTGCTGCTTGCGCGGCTGCTTGGCGGCCTGCACCACCTCCCCCTCGCCCTTGCCGCTGAAGAGGTCGCTGAAGGGGTCCGGGAAGGTCTGCTGCGGCTCCGCCCACAACCCATCATCGTCCTCATCCTCGTCTACGCATAGCCACACATAACACACACACAGATAGACAAACAGTGTTGCGGTACAGCCGTACAGGTGCTGCAGGTTGCTGAGGGTGCTGAAGGCGAGCTGGACCGATGTTGCTCCGGCAAATGCCATGCGGTGATTCTGAGTCATCCTATTGGGCTGGCGGCATGCACTTGTTGGCACGCCAAGCAAGCTCTTGTACTTGTCATTCACGAATGAAGTGTTGGGTGGCACAGCAGCAGCATGCAGTTTGTGGTGAAGAGCCTAAACATCAACCTTCTTCATTTGACCTGTGAGGCCTTCCTCACCTTCACCGACGTCATCGAAGAAGCCATTATCATCGCCCTCCTCCTCCTCCTCGCCTTGCTGCCCGCCTGCCGCCGCAGTCGGCGCCGCGGCAGGGTCCCGCCCCTCAATCTCAGCGCGGTAGCGCGAGACCTCCTCCTCACCCAGCACGCGCTGGACCTGAAGAAAGTGTGCACACACATGTACCACACACGCGCCCACTGATGAAGTGATGAAGTGATGAGCCCCACAGAAGCCACCAGAGTGAGACCCGTCTCAACCGCCCTTGCTGCAGCGCATGTAGCTCCTTGCCCTTTCCGCCCTCTGCATCATGCGTCTCGGGGCCTTCCGCGCAAGTGTGTTGCGGCGTCCCTCGCCGCACGCATTGCATGTGTGGTGTGCATGCCTGCACTGAGCCGTACGGGCAGTGGGCTGATGAGTTACACATATACGTACGTGGCAGCAACACGCATGCATGCACACCCTGGCGGCTCACCAGGTGTCACGCCGCGTACTGCTCAGAGATACACGCAGCAAATATGTACGACATGCATGCACAGGCCGCGATTGCGCACGGCAAGGCCGGGGCCGGCTGGAGCGAGGGGCAAGGGCGAGGGTCCTGCCATGCTGGTGCTGCTGAGCAATTAGATAAACATTGCGAGGTAACCTTCGAAACAGCAAGCCCTGCGCGCCGACGGCGGTGTACTCAAGTGTTGTCCACAGTGAGTGGTGTCCCTGCATGAACACATCAATCGCCTACCCACCAGGTCCATTTCCTCCAATGTGTCGTCGTACTCGAAGCGTATCTCAGGCGTGAGGCGCAGCCGCATGCGGCTGCCGATCAGGCGCCGAACATACCTGCGCACACACCACACACCAACCACCACCGTCATGGACAGCTGAGTGTGGGTGAGACGGGGGGCGTGCGTGCCAGCAGCGTGGTCAACGCCTGTATGCTGTTGAGCGACATAGGTGAGCAGCACAATAGCTCTGTGCAAACTCACGGCTCCAGCCGCTGCAGGTTGTCCATGGCCCTCCGCTTTCCCCTGTCGTCACTATAAATCGACACATACACCTGCGGTACACGGCACACATGTCATCGCGCACGCTTTGGTGCGCTGCTTTTCTCACCCAAACCCGTTTGGGTTCGACGTCGCTGTGCGAACGTGGAGCAGCGACGGCAAATGGGCTATGTCGCACCAGCGGGCAAGAAGCTCACCTTGACCACTTGTAGGTCATTGGAAACGTAGACTTCTGTAATAGAGGCCACAGCTGACAGGGCGTTGTCCCCCAGCTTACGTTCTGGGCAGATGGCCTCTTGCAGCACCTGTGCAAGCACCGCCCGCCTTCAATGTGCCGCCGCGCAGCGCAGGGGTGAAGTGTGAAGTAGCAAGGTTTGGGAAAAGTCGTCGGTGCGTACTCACCTGGTCATTGACAAACATCTCTCCGATTTCACGCTGTACTTGGCTCGCCACCTTGGCCACTCGTCGTGGATGCGCCTGCAACGACCGGACCACAAACAGGTCTTTAAAGCGCGACCAGCATGCAAAACATAAACCAGCGTTCTAATAGTGCGACGTTTGATATGGCCCAGTGCTTGTTATGACAGGTGAAGGACGACGCACCATGCACACCACGACGTGACGCTGCTGTGGGCCGTCAAATTGCTGGGCTGTGGTGGGAAGCAAGGTTCAGGTGGAACACTGTCAGTAACTCACTCAGAAAATGCGCGAGCGGCACTTGCATACAGATTTCAACCCGCAGGCTTTGTAAACAACGACCATGGGTTTGTGGCGACGGTCGCTGGTTAACGGAGCAAGAATTGCAAAATGCCGTTGCTGAAGTGCAGCCGCCAGGCCGGCAAGCAAAGGCAGGAAGCCTGTAACTTGAGCATGTGCGGCTTACCAGGTGACCAGGGGGCACATAGAGGCAGCCTGGCTTGCGAGGGGCGCAGAGCATTTCCCGCGGCCGACATGGGCAACGTCTGTGGCAAGCGACGTCCTGCTGTTGGAGCCAGCAGGTGGTTTGCAGTGCTTCCCATTATGCCACGCTCCATATTCACGAATGTAAGGTTTACAACAGATGCCTGCCAACCTGTGCTTATGCAGGCTTGTGTGGCAAGCAGGCAAGCGACAGAGTGTAAAGTAAGCAAAATGAGAGCGCACTGCAGCTACCAGTGGACACAGGCTAGTAATGTTGTCATTGACGTTTTCTACAGTACATCATGAGGCTGAGCCATGAGCACTGCTAACCTGCCGGGGATGCATCGATCTGCGGTACCGAAATTCAAGGCGTTCGTAGTGCTGCTACGAAGTGCAGTGGCCGGATCTTCACACTGACCAGCACTCATATACTTGAGGTTAGCATTACCGCTTTTCAGCAAACCACTGAAGACTACTGGATAGGGGTTGCCAATCAAGTGCGGTTCCGACCTGCAGGACTTCCACTTGAGGCTGCAGAACCGTCAAATAACATGCTTCTCCAGCAGCAGCACAGAAGCCTTCGGACATGTGGGAGACGGTCAGCTGCTTTTGAGACAGATGGGAGCCGGATGCGCGTGATTGGGCGAGTTATCTCGCATGGCAGCACGTCGGTACGGCCACCGCTCAAGGTGTTTTCACCTTCAAAGGCAAGCCGCTGGTTGTTGGTTTGCCCTGCCTGTACCTATATGAAAATACCTATGGCTGTATCGTGTGGCATGCACTTGTGCTCATCCATATGCTGTCGCCCTGTGCCCGCTTGCGCGGGCATACAATTAAACATGCACGCCAAACACGTGTGCTCGCAGATAAACTTGTTTCTGCGTGTCATGCGAAGAAGGGAGGACGGGTATCACGACTTGGCGTCCCTCTTTCACGTAAGTCAACGACGTCAACATCGTTGTCAAGCGAATCATGCTGTTCTGGGGGACGAGTGCAGAACTTCATATGCTTGTCTCGACTTGCGCCAGGCAACGCCTGCCCTGCCCTTACCCTTGTCAGGTTATCGACCTGGGGGACCATATGGAGTTTGAGATGCTGCCCTATTCAACCCAGGATGAGCTCGTATGCAGCGACCCCACCATCCCTAGCGACGACTCGAACCTCGTTATCAAGGTGCGCACGTCCCATACGCACTTACACGCACGCATGTGTGCCACCCTGCAGCTGAGCCCGCGCCTGTTGGTTGTCCACAAACACTCGTAGCCTGCCTGGCTTGTGTACGCAGGCACTGAACCTGTTCCGTCGCAGGACGGGCATCAACATGTTCTTCAGGGTCAAGCTGGATAAGATCGTGCCGCACGGTGGGTACAGCCTGTCCACCATAGCCTTGCTTGCGCGGTGTTGCGCATGGTGGATGACCATGGCTCATCATGGACCGGACATCATCCACAAATGCTAGTCTGATGTTCCGCCTAATGTTCCGCTCCAAAGCCGGCAGCAGCATGCAACCTTTGGAACAACATTTGCGGACGAGATCTGGCACTTGTCACACAGGCATGAAAATTCCCACATGCAGCCTACATATGGTGCTGAGCTGCACCGCTATCAGCTGCTTGCAGCCTGCCCATGATGGTGCAGATTGTCGTTGCCAGGGCGTACATGAGGTGCTGATGACTGCGCTGCGTGCTCCAGCCTAACGCGCACCCACCCACGTTACGACGTTCTCCTGACCCATATCGTCCTGCCACCCTACCCGTGTCACTGCAGGCGCAGGGCTGGGCGGCGGCAGCGGCAACGCCGCGACTACGCTGTGGGCCGCAAACCAGCTGATGGGGGACGTCGCCACCAACGGAGAGCTCCTGGAGTGGAGCGGGGAGATCGGATCCGATATCTCGGTGTTTTTCTCAGAGGGTGAGATCCCAGAGTGCGTGAGTGCCACCCCATCCAATGCAGGTTCCAACAACAGCCAGTGCACCCCCACGGGTGGCACAGGCTTGACTGGACTGATGCTGATGTGCAAAACACCGCTTGGTCATACCAGGTATGGCTACGACTAGTGACTCAGCAGGGGTTGGTCGTTTCGGCGTGCACCCATCACAACAACCCATCCACACCCAAAACGAGCCAGCGTTGAGCCATGTGATCTGGGTCATGCTCACTCATGCGCCTGGTGACGCAGGCGCGGCGTACTGCACAGGGCGAGGCGAGGTGGTGGAGGATGTGTCGCCCCCCCTTGACCTCAACACGCCTATGCTACTGGTGAGACCAACCACCTGGTGCAACAGCCTGAGCAAGCCCACGACCCGTACTGTGCATCTGCGGCAAGGCGTGCCCTTGTTCACCCGTGTGCCCAACTGCCCATGCAAATGCGCCAGCTCAACATGCATGCACCTGGTGGCAAACAGCTTTCATGCGCCATGCCAGGGCAAATGCAGGCTTAGCACCTGCGGCTTACCTGACACATCACACCGCGGACCGTAAGTGGCGGTATCTCCCGCCCCTGTCATGGCCCCTCCCCATCACACCGTGCTGCCGCTGCTGTTGCGCGTATGTCGCCCGTCACATGCTCCCGCAGGTAAAGCCACCGGTGGGGCTGTCCACGCCCAAGATCTTCAAATCGCTGGACCTCGAGCGCCGCAGCACTGCTGACCCTAAGGGCCTGCTTGCAGACATGTCCTCGGGGGCCGGCCTCAAGCAGGAGATGTGCGTCAACGACCTGGAGCAGCCTGCGTTTGACAAGTGAGTGGACGCCGCCATTCTTTTTTTACTGGCGCTCCCACAAGGTGGATGGGAGTGAAGGCTGCATGGACATGGCTGCGGCAGTGCGGCAAAGTTGCACTGCGCCATCGGGGTAGGGTCAACATGACGGGCATTCTCGGATCTCTCGTGCAAAGCATGTGTGCATTGGTAGAATTGCGATGATAATCGATCAATGGAGGAATGCACTGGTGACAACGCAAGTGCAGTTGTTTCCGACAGTGGCCTGCTGGACCGAAGCCCAGGGCCGCCCTCAGAGGGATGAGAGCAGCCTGAAATGAGTGAGAGAGGGGAGGAGTGCGTATGGGGCTCACAAGCGAGTGAGCGTGCGCCAGTCGCCCCTCCAATTTCACTTTCCGCCGATGGGCCAGCCGTGCGTTCCGTCTTGCCATGCGTTGTGCCTGCGCTGCACGCAGCCTGCCAGAGCTGGCACGCCTGAAGCAGCGCCTGATTGAGGAGGGCGGCAAAGACTTCTCGGCGGTGTTCATGACGGGCAGCGGCAGCACCATTGTGTGTGTGGGTGCCGACAAGCCGCCCGCCTTTCTACAGGAGCCTACCTACGAGGTAAGAGTGTGTGTGCGTGTGTGTAGAGGCGGGGGGGGCGGGCATGTTATGTGTGTGAGCGGAGAGGGCCTCCCTGCGTGTGTTGAGGCAGGGCGCGGGCGTTGACGAGGTGTTGCAGGCGATGAAGAGGCGTAGGCCTTGCCGTGGGGGTTGATATATGATGGCCCCCCTCCCGATTCACCTTGCGTCACTGATTCCATCTCAGGATTGATCGCCATGCATTCCGCTGGTATCATCACTGTTGACGGCACGGAAGGTGACCATGCATGCCCCGTGTTGCGGTGCTTCTGCAGAAAATTTTCGTTTCGCCGGCGCGCTTGATCACGAGGCAGCCAGGGAAGTGGTACGCACCCAGCGGCCTGTGGCAGCCGATCAGCGTGTAACGGTGCAAGAACGTGTAGCGGTGCCGCAAGCCGATGCCCGTTGGGACACTCGACCGGCGAACCAGCTGCATTCGGGCTGTCTATCTGGTCTGAGCGTTAGTTGCCTCACAATCAGTTGCTGATCTTGCAGTGGCCCACTGGCAGGCCTTCAATTGTTCATCGGGACGAGTGCATGGATACGCATGCACACAGCCTTTGTTGAGTTGCATGCCTGACCCTTCACCGCACCAGACCTGCGCACACATCAGCACAGTACAGTGCACACATCAGCACAAACAATCACACTGCAGGCCACTCCTGGCCGCATGTCGCATGCATGCGTGCGTTGCTTTGTGCCGAGCACTTTTCCTTATGTACATGGGCTTCAGACGCGCATGTGAAAATTGCACTCCCGATATTGCGCTGTGCTTGAGGTCGGTTGTCACTTCGCAGTTCGCACAACTTTTCAGTCTGCGTGGCAGCGCGCTGCTCTACCTGACGAGGCGCCAGCTTGCAGCGTTTCGTCACTGTCATG
This sequence comes from Chlamydomonas asymmetrica, assembly GCA_001662385.1. NCBI lineage: Eukaryota > Viridiplantae > Chlorophyta > Chlorophyceae > Chlamydomonadales > Chlamydomonadaceae > Chlamydomonas > Chlamydomonas asymmetrica. Next base: position 716,627 of record BDDA01000001.1, on the reverse strand, counting down.
AGTGTGCAGGGCTCGGCCAGCATGCTGCCGGCGCTGGACGCAAATGTTGATGGCAGCTTGGACAGCAGGCGCAAATATTGGATGCAAATGATCGCTCTCCTTGCAAGAACTGTCTATGTTGCATGGTTGCCACGGCTGCCCTGCCGTGGATGTTTTGCATGCTGCAGCTGTACTGCGCTGGGCGGTGCATTCATGCCGTGAAGCGGAGGCCCTCAGCCAGTGTACAGTCAATGTTGTCTCAAGTAGCTGTCACCCTCATGTGCCGGAATAAAGTCAACAAATAGTCCAGTCCGTGTTGAGCGCACCCTCGTGAGCAATAAAGGAGCTGATAACGAGTTTCAACAAACATTGACATGCTTTCCAGTGGCCCAAAACTCAGACACCTGCGTCAGGTGAGACCACCTGTGGGCATCCCTTCGGGCACTGCATGGCAAGTGTACACTGTACACGCATGCTGGCTGCCAACGCCTTAGTAATCAGGTGACTCGTCAATGTACGGTGTGTGTTGACGGCCGCAGCTAGGAGGTCGCTGACATATGTGTTTATAGGTCTCATACATACTACGGTATGTTGTGCATGTGACACTGGGGCACCTGACTTGTTGAGGGTGCAAGGAGTATGTGTGACAAACAACACAGGGAGTGCTCGGACGCCCAAGTGGATCGTGCATGGGACCACGCACTGGGCACAGTATGTTTGGGCTGGGACGGTTTTAAATGCCGGGTTTTGGGCGCGTGGTGCAAGCGCTCGTCTTCTGCTGGCTTGTCATCAGCCTCAAAGGAAGTACACCAAGTTACGGAGCACACGGTGCATACATGCAATTTTATGGCAAGGCCTCCTGTCATCAAACACAAGAAGCCATGTCTGCAGGCTTTCACCACGACTTGTAAAACGTCAGTCTGCCAGCTGTGCGCGCCGCCTATCAACCGTGCCTCGTCAGATGGTGTTCGAGCCTTTGCTTGGTCCATACATAAACACAATCAGTAAAACTCCAGGGGCCTCTTGGTCCCACTTACGTTAAAGAGCAACAAAGTCTTTGACATTCCATGCCCGGAACAACATCGCACAACATGCATTGACGTCCCTGTCGGCCGCCTTCGCCTTGAGCCGGGTCGAGCCTCAGGTGAGAAGCTGCAGCATAATTTCATACGCATAAGAGGAGTAATGCCGTTGAGTTCAGCACGTTTTGTTTTTGACCATCAATGCAGTGAGATGAGGTTCGGCATGTCCCTCCATGTCAGCCAACTTGTGCTGATGCCAAGCGTTGACGCTTGTTCAGTGCTTCGGAGGCAAGACAGCGCAGCAGGCGCGTTTAAAATCAAATTAGCCACACTCTACGCCACGCAGCAAGCGGTACTCGCATCATCATATGCTCCAACACCATGGGTGCAATCAGGAGAATTGGGATGCGAAGGGCCCACTTGTTGCCCCTTCACAAGGCCCCACTAGGCTTTGTTTCAGGACGCAATACCACAACTGTTCATTCCACAAAGACATAAACTTATTTCTGACACGCGTCTCCCTTCCGAGTTGATAGTCTAAGATACTCTACCCATTCACATGCCCATCGACTAGGAGCATTTGATTTGAGATAGCGTTGGCAGAGCCACGAACTGGGGCTCAAGCGCTGGCCATAGGCGGAGAGCAATTGGGACCAAAAGCTTGTCTGGGAGCCATCAGGCGATGGAGCCTGAAGGTAGGGTCACTGCGGTTGACCTTTAGGGTGGGGTGGATGGAGGCCCGCAAATTGGCCCCACCGCGGCCCAAAGCCCACACCCGGGACTGAGCGAAGCGTGTGTGCATGCCCACGCAGATGCACAAGGTGTGGCCCGGAGAGCCACGGCTGTGCCAGCTGGGCTGACGACACCTTTACCACGCAGGTGAGAGAACCTCACCACCCTTGCAAAGTTTTTTTCAAACTGAGAAAGCGCACTTTGGACGGGTCAGATGTTAGGTTCCGCTGTGTGGACAGCCTGACAACACGACGCCGCCATCAGCGCGTGAGGCGGGTTGCCGCCCAACCATGCTGTTGGTCGCCGGCAGCACCGGGGCATGCATACAGCAAGGCCAGGCTTCCCCTCAACAGCAACAGCAAGTGTTCATCATGGTACGGGTGCAGCACTCCTGTAAGACACACAAAACAACATGCCAGGATAACCTGTTCACCCCCAATCAAGTCCTTCTTGTGTTCTGTGTGTTCACACGCTGCGGTTGTGTACGCTGCTTTGCAGCGGACGAACGTCACTGAGCGGCACGGAGGTGGAGCCTGCGCTGAGCGGAGGCGGGATCTTCAAGAACGCAGCGTTCTATATTCTGAACCGTGAGGAGCGACTTATGACCTCTGGTGAGTCTGCTGGAGCGGGAGGTGGGCCGCCGTGGGGAACGGCATGGAATGTGGAGGGACCGGCAGAAAGCGCTTTGGACGCCACCTCAGACTGACCATGCGTCAAAGCCCAAACACAGGCTACACGAGTCTTTGCTCACGCTCTTGCGCCTTGCAACAATATGCGTTCAGGTGAAATCACCAAGCTGGCAACAGAGTGTGGGCTGCTCAACGGAGCCACGGGCCGCACTCCAGAGAGTAAGTTGTGCTCTTGCTACCTTGAGCAGGCCTCAAGGCGTTTTCCTTGCTTTTACTGCAGGTGCCAGGTTCATTCAAAGGTGTGCCGCAGTGAGTCTCTCACCTTGCCTCCCTGTAACCTTTGGACGCTGACTGCTTGCCCGCAGACACCATGGCCAGCGCGCTCTATACGGAAGTCAGGAAGAAGACACAGACAACTCCGTTCATAAAGTGAGTCACTTCAGGTCAACTTGTTAGCGCGGATGTTTGCCTGTCGTCGATCAATGTCGATGGGTGAGTCACCGCGTTTGCTTTCCATGCCACCACTTCACCTCTGCACAACTACCGCTTTGGTACTGCTCAGCTGTCTCTTAAGCTGGCGTGCAAGACTGACTGAAACTTTCTGCTGTGCTGTTATGTGTGTTGCTCGGTGTGACTGACATGTCCATGTGCAGACCGCGTGAGGGGCTGTTTGGGCTCAAGGCCTGGTTGAACGAACCTTGGCTGCTGGCGTGGCTAGCTCAAGAGGGAATTGATATCCAAGACGTCTTGGACCCGCCTCAACCTGAACCCCAGGTCAAACGCCAGCGCACAACGTTTACCAGTTATCATATGCAGCATGACAGGTGCGCCTGCGGTTTCCAGCGCCGCCCTTGGTGGGCGACACGTGGCGGCTGTCAAGCTTGTCGTAGCAAAAGGAGCTGTTGCAGCCTGCGCCCTGCCCACTGGCCAGCAAAGCAGAGGTGTCTTTTGGCATATGCTTTGTGTGACGCGTTTGAAGGCGAAGAGGGAGAGGTGTATCCAAACTGGACATGGTGTCACATGGAAGGTGATGGGCACCTGACGCAGCCAAACGCTGCTCACCTGCTCTTGCACTTGTCCTTCGCTGCGCTTACCTTGCCACAGGCGTGTGCAGCTTCCAGGAAAGCACTTTTCGGGTTTGTCTCTGGTCAGTCAACCGGGATCCGGAGCGGCATCGCCCATGACCGCTGGCCTCACAGCTCACTCGCCAGCGTCCGGAGCGCACCTGCCGCCTGGCCTGCTTCCCCCAGCCCTGCTGCAAGCCAGCGGTATGTCTGGGTCCAGGACACCGCTGCGCAACTGCGAGTACAACGAGGCGCCAGGCAACAACCAGCAGGACACGATGTCCTCCGCTGGGCGCAACGCCAACGCCATCGCGGCTGACAACGCTGCTGCCTCGGGCGCCCACCACGCGCTGGCAGCTGCCCTGGGAGGCGCAGCCGCGAGCGGCGCGGTGGATGCAGCCAGCCTGCAAATCTTGCTGGATGCTGCTGAGAAGCTGGAAGGGTGAGTCATCACTGCTGGCGCAATGTGCATGTGACTGCACGCTTGGCATCCGCGCATGTTGCTGGCCAGGTGTTGCCTCTTCGTCCACTGTGTCGTACATTGGCATGCTGTCAAACGAAGCAAAGAAGTGCTAGTGCATGAACGATTCAAATGGTATGATTTGCACAGCCCATCCTGGCGCCTGGCATGGATGATGCCGCTTCACCCTTTAGCATTGCTCATTTGCTTCTACCAACAGTGTGGTGAGCTCTGCAAAGCCGTCAACTGCCGCTCCTGCCAAGGTCTCGGCTGCCAAGCACGGCGACGGGGAGGCGCAGCGCTCCCACAGCACCACGCTGCATCAGCACAGCCAGTCAACCTCGCACGAACCAGCTGGGGGCGAGGTGGAGTGCAATCAGGGAGCGCAAGGTACGATATGAACACCGCAATTTGATCTGGGTCACTAATTCATCTGGAGGATTGGCATGTTTGCTCCCGAGCGCTGCATGCAACACGGCGTCACATGCAATTCTTGGTGCTGACGCGCTTGATGCTGCCCCGACGTCTCAACGCAGGCTACTACAGCAATGCCAATGGCAAGCGCGCCAAGCAAGCGGCACAGGGAAGGCCACCCACCGCGCCCGGTAAGGCCACGTACCGGCAGTCGTACGATGGCGTCCAGGCTGCATATGAGCCTACGACCATGGACGCCGCCGCCGCCGTTCTGCCTGGCAGGTACTTGGCCGCAGCAGCGGCAGACAGCGTGCCACAGCGCGGCAGCGGCGCAGCAACCTCTGGCCGCAGGGCGTCTGCCAGCGGCGTGGCTTATGTACTGCCAGCGGCCATTGCGGGTCAGGCGGCGGCGCGGGACTCGCTGCAGCATCGCCACCACCACCACATCCACCACCACCACCAATACCAGTACCTCCAGACCGGCCCTGACGGAGTTCCGGTGCTGACCACCACCACCACCATCCCGCCAGGGGGCGTGCCTGTGCCGGTGCCGGTGGCTGTGCCGGTTCAGGCGGGAGGCATCATGGCGGCTTCGCCCACGACCCCCTTTGGCGCCGGCAACGTCGTGCTGGTGCAGAGCGTGCAGGGCGGCGCCCAGCAGCAGCAGATCACGTACACGCTGCAGGTGCCGGCGGGCGGCTCGGGCGGGCTCCCGGGCGGCGCCGCCAACCGCATGGTGGTGGGCGCAAACGGCCGCATCAGCCTGCTGCCAGAGGGCCTGCAGAGCCTGCACGACGTCCCGGCGGCAGCGGCGGCATACGGCCATCCGGCCGGTGCCGCGTACCTGCAGGCCGATTCGGCACAGTACCAGCTGCCGCTGCTGCACATGGCGCCTGCTGGGCGGGAGCAGCTGCAGCAGCAGCGCTTCGTGGCGGGGCAAGCCAAGCGCCCCGCGGCAGCGCCGGCCGCCAGCACCAACAGCGGCAGCGGCGCAGGCTGCGCCGGTACCGCTGCCAGCAGCGGCAGCGCGGAGGAGCAGCAGCAGCAGCCAGCTCGCGCGAGGGAGGCGGCGGCCATGGCCGCCCTCACCAGCGCGGTCGCCGCGGCGACCGCAGCAGCCAAGCGGGCCGGCTCCGGCCCCCGCAGCTTGCTGCAGGACATGCTGGCGGGCGGCAGCGGTGCCGCGCTGGTGGTCCCCGGCGGCAGCGGCAGCAGCACGGCCATCTCCCCGGGCCAGCATGCGCCCACCACCTCCCCCTCCATGCAGATGCAGCATGGCGCTCCCCCGCCCGAGTCTGGCAGCGCAACGGCTGCTGCTGCCAGCGCCGTCGCTGCCGCAGTCGGCAGCGCTCACCGGGCAGCAGCCATGCCCATCAGTGCCTCGCCCTCCCATGACACTGCCGCTGGCACCAACACAGCCGCGGCCACCAGCAACAGCGCCCGCAACGGCAACGCGGGTGCCAGCAGCAAGCAGCAGCGGCAGCTGGTCACACGCCTGATGGCCGTGTTGTCCCCTGAGGCCGCTTGGATCATGCAGCAGCTGGGCGTGGACCTGCGGCCGCTGTTCAGCATCCTTGCGGACATGGGCCTCGGCCCGGCCGCCGCAGCGCTGTGGCAGCAGGCCGACTCCGCTGCCAAGGGTAGCACTGGCGCCGGCGGTGGCGCCGGCCCATCTACCAGCAGCAAGGACGGGCTGGGCGCGTGCGGCGCAGACAGCGAGGCTGCCGCACCGGCAACTGCCACCGCCGTGGCGAGGCCGCTGGAGCATCCAGAGGGGCCCGGCAGCGCAGCGGCAGCGGCTGCCGCCGCGCACACGCTGCCGCTGCGGGACGGCAGCGGGCGGGCGGCAGCGCAGGCGCAGCCGCCGCCGGCGCTGCTGCCGTTGCTGCCGGCGGTGCGGTCGCGTGAGCGGTCAAGGGAGGTTTTGGAGCACGAGCGCAGCTTCGGGACCGAGGCGGTCAGCTCGGCACGCCCCCAGCAGCAGCAGCAGCAGCAGCAGCAGCAGCAGCAGGCCCTCAGGCTGCAGCTTGGCACTGACGCCGCAACGCTCGCATGGGCAATTGAGCGGGCTGTGGCAGAGATCGGCGGCAGTACGGCCAGGGAGACTGAGCGCCAGCGCCGGTCAGACGCGTCTGACGCTGCCACGACCATCAGCCAGCCTCATGCTACAAAGGCAGGCGTTGTGGTAGACAGTGCTGCTGGGTACTCGCAGCAGCAGCTGCATGGCAGCGCCAGCAGCAGCAGGCCGCTGCTGCCCGTCGTTGACGTCAGCGGCAGCGCTGCCAACGCTCCTGACACCGGAGATGCGACACAGCAGCAGCAGCAGCAGCGGCCGCAGTATGGCCAGGACGAGCAGTGCAGCGTGGCGGATGGTGAGCCGGGCGCGGCTGCCAGCGCTGCACCCGCCATCACGTCATCTGCAGGCCCCCGCGTCAGCCCGCGCCCGCCCCAGCAGCAGCAGCACACGCAAGGCATGCACCGCCTAGCGTCCACCAGTCGCGCTATGAGCCCCCTGGCAGATGGGCAGCAGCAGCCGCACCAGCAGCGCTGGCGGTCAGGCGATGATCAGCCTGAGTACGCCAACGCTCGCAGGGCAGAGTCGCGAGCCCTTCCGGCTGGCGGGTCCTCCGGACATCCGAGCAGCGAGGACAGGAGTGATGGCGGTGGCAGCGGCAGTGCGGCAGCTGCAGCCAGGGCGGCCCGGGATGGGGCCAGGCGTGAGACTGACGACGGCTGCGCGGGTATGGCGCTGAACATGACCACCTCCGAGGCGATCATGCACCTGCAGGCGCTCATCATGGCGCAGCAGCAGCGCGAGCAGCAGCACCAGCAGCAGGCGGCGCTCAGGCAGGCAGGCGCCAGGCAGCAGCAGCAGCAGCAGCAGCAGCACATGCGCCTGGCGCTCGCTGCGTCCAACGCATCTGCGACACTCGGGGACTTGTAAGGCCTTTGAGATTAGATCACCACTGGAAGGTCATACAGGGAAAGACCTTCATGCACTAAACGGCTGATTGGTGCCTCATGCCATCGTCAGCGCGTTGCATTGCATCGCTGGACTGGCCTGCTGCTGGTCATTTAATGTGCCTGAATGGTGTTGGACGGCCAGGGCGTGCCGCTGAAGCATGCAACCACGCAGTGAATCTCGAATAATGTCTCCAGCGCAATGCGATGCAGACCCCTCTAGGGTTACTCAACCACACACCATGCGATGCCCCCCTTGGGCCTTGGCCCATGATCCACCTCGCTCCCCAGTCCGCATGCGCAACATTCATCCCATGTGCAACAGTGCAAACTGTGCGCAAAACAGGCTGCCAACTGATATGCTTTTCAGTGAGTGGTGACTTTGTGTCAGGCTGATGGACGAGTTGCCCATCACTCTTCAGCAACCGCCTTTGCATGCAAATCCATCCCCCCGGGGTAGCTTGTTAAGCACCGGCGAAACAAATCGTTTTTCTGTGCAAGGCAACCATACTGGTGCCACACCCACCGTACCCAGCAAGCTGTTTTTGTGATTTTGTATACGGGACTGCACTCTGCTCCTCACGCGCAACAGTGACGTCGTGAGCTGTGTTATTGGCGGCAGCGTTCTGCCTGCCTGCACTGCTGCTAACGCTCTGCGCAAATGCATCTGCTGACAAATGCATCTGCTGACAAATGCATCTGCAGACAGCAATGTCCATCAGCACTAACAGCCGAGGTACAGGCTTGTGAATTGCAAGGCGTTGCGGCTCGCAGTGTTGATGGCAACCAACGTGGCTGACGGATGGCACGCGGTGATCGTGGTCGGTCAGCACGTTTGTATGCCTGCCTGCAACACCAACACGCATCCGTCCATGCTTCCGTTGGGCTGCTCCTGATTCCTGGTCCAATGCACTAATAGTCCTCTCAAAAGCAGGCTCCTGAACGAGCTCCCTTGGTCGACCTCATCTGTGTTGCCATCTCATCCCGTTACCCCCTGCACACTCCATTACAAGTCTACTAAATGCGTATGGAACACCTGCAGCCTGACTTGCAGCCTGACCTATACCCGCACGCCTGCCTACCACTTGTCGCGTCCACGCTAGCCTGCTGAGCGCGTGCCGTGACTCCCTCCGCCCCAAACGCACGAGCGCTGCGATTGACCCCCTGCACCCCGCTAGTAGCGAGCGAGCACTGCTGCGCCAAATGCACCTACCATGCAATCGTTCAGCGAAATTGTTTCTGCGTCTGTTCCTGGTCTAGCATGGTTGCCACGCCTGATGAGTGCCTCCTGTGAGTGATACCCTCTCAGTCTCAAGCTAGCTTCCTGGTCCCTTTCTAACTCGATAGTCGGCAGCCTGCCGACATTATTAGCACGCTCCATCCCCTTGCCCTCCCTCTCCTGTTGGTGGTGCATTCCTGGGACGAGCGAATGCGCCACCACCTGTACGTGTGTGTGTGCTTGAGGGTGTGTGTTGCAAACTTGTGGTGTGTACGGACGCCGCTGGAGAGCAGCGGGCAGCGGCCATCCCTCCTGCACAACGCTGCTTGGCCTGCATCACGTTTGTGGGCGCAGCGCCCGCCACCTTGTACCCATACCTTATTTATGACACCCGCCTGGTGGCTTGAACCCTCTGATTGGAGCGATTTGAGAGCATGCATGCTGGCCAACAAGCCATCAGCGGTCACTCCCTCGCAACAGGTTGCTGAGCATACCAGTGTGTGCACGTCGCCAGCATGGCTGTGCTGCCTGATCTGTTGTGTACGCGACCGATGCTTGCCGGCTTGACGCCATGGGCCTGCACAAATCCGTCATTGCTTCTCAAGCATTGTCCTCGGGTAGTGGATGCCGGCGGACCCACGACTTTCCGCTCTTCTTTTTGTGCGTGTGTACGCTCGCGTTGTGCGCCACAGCGGGCTTACGCGCGCAGGCCGCCCGCGCAGCACCGTGCACCCGTATCGTTACCCCCTCTCCCGCATCGTGTTCGCAGGGCCTGGGAAGCGGTGCTAAGGCATGGCAAGCCATGCACATGCAGATGTATCCCTGCGGGGTGACCCTCGCATGGCAAAAAGTTGAACCGCCCCGGGCAATCCTCCACTTCCGCGTACGCCCCCTGGCCTGTGGCTGTCGTGCACGCAAAGGCGTGTGGCGGGAACGCAACGCCGACCTTTGTGCTCATCCTCAACGCTCGCTTGCTTCCTCCTACGCTAACAATAACAACGCCTGCGCTGGCAGGCGTACACGTGTGTGGCGTGGGTGCGTTCGTCCTTTGTGCTGGTTGCATGTCGTATCAGGGGTTCGGGCCGCCGCCAACGCACGCCAGCGCGGTGGCGCATGCTGATGTGGGCATGCAGCACCTGTTGCGGGTGAGGCGGGACAGGCTCAGGTCCTGATCAGAATGCCCACAGGGTTTGACATTGGCCAGCGCTTAAATGTAAACGCGTGCGTCTGCTGCAGCTGCAAATTGCACTGTGAAATGCATGTGCCAACGCGTCAGCGCCGTAAGGAGTAGCCTGACAGTATCAAGGAGTATCAGAAGGACTTCCAGTGGGTTGCTGCTGCATGGTGGTGCAGTAGTGGGCGAGCCATGCACCCACACCCGCTGGCAGCTGTGCGATGTGATGCGGCTGTTGCGGTACCTCAACAGTTTGTCGGGGCGTGATGGACCTCGGAGTGGGCATAGCGCCGCTTTCATGACAGTGAGAGTACAGCGACAGAACAGCGTAATGCGCTGGCACACGGTGGTGTGCATGCCGTGTTCATAGAATCTAATGCGGAGTCGGTGTGTGCACATCCCGCCCGCCATATGGCACCAGGCGCCATGGACTCAATCAGCCAGGCGAAGGGAGCGCTATGGTACAGGGCATCATAGGGCTGTTGCAGCACCATCTGATGCACGTTGCGTGTACACATGACACGGGTCGGTGGACCCTGAAACAATTCATGAGCAGGCCGCACAACCCATCCGCTGGCGGCCTGCCGAATGCCAGTGAAGTCAAAGCAATTAATCAGTCACACCATATGGGCTCTACAACATACCGGTACATGCATTTGCAGGAGGCCTGGGTTGAAATCTGTGGTACAATCGACGCAACTACGGTACTGTGTGTGTGTGCCGCCTGCAGATGTTCTGTAGGCGGCTTTGAAAACTCTCGTACAGCGCTAACAGGCCGTGCCGCGCGGCCGCTCCCCTACACATATCGCAGCTTGCTAGCGAGTGAATGCGCCCAGCAGGCACCATCGATGCAGGCGTAAGGTCTGAGCTCAGTCCACCCGCAACGAGGTGCTGCTGGAACTGGGGGGCGTGAGCGCCATCGCCTTCAGGTTGCCCAGCAGCGAAGCTGCTATCGTCCGCGTCCCTCTGCTGCTCTTCTCCACGCTATAGCTGCTGCTGGCAGATGCAGCAGTGTTTGGAGTGGCGCAGCTGCTACCAGGCTGTGTCCCGCCGTTGTCTGTCCGCCTTCTGTGATGCAGCAGGCCCGCGTCTGGAGTCACTGGCGAGGAGGGAGTTTCCTTGTAGAAGTTCCGGGGCATCCCAGATGAAGCCCCAGGGAGTGTGTTCTCGTTTGCAGCGAGTGACAAGAGGAAGCCAAAGGGCACCAGCCACACGCAGACGAAGAAAAAGCCCACGTGTACGATGGCGGGCCCCAAGCGGCCTTCAAGCTGATGGCGCCTTAATGTGTCTCCGTGGTGCTGTGAAATGGCCAGGATTGAAACAATAGGCACAGCAGCATTGGCGTGTTAACATAAATAGTCCGTTTGGGTCAAGGTGCAACCGTGAGACTGTGCAACCCTTCAGGCTCAAAAGCAGCAGCCGGGCATGCGTAGCGTTTGCGGGTGAACCAGGCAGTTGAACCCCTGAAGGTTTTGCCAGAAGTTGTAGCAAACATCCCGTAGGGAAAGTGACTAAGTGCGTTTTGGTTGGCAGAGAATGGTGTGAGTCACGCTGGAGGCACCCGTCAACCTCCAATCCTTCCTTCACGTGCACCATTGAGCTCCCCCGTCGCCTTCACTCCAGTTGCACCCTGTCACCAGCCACTGTAATTGCGAGACTGATGAACGCTAGCGTTTGGTTTTGGGGTTTCGTGTGTGCCCTGAGGCTCCAGTGCATGCCGTCACCACTCAATAGCCACCCTCAGCGTGCTTGTTGCTGCTCCACTGCAATGCAGATACTTGTTCCCATGGCTATAGCATGGGTTCAAGAGAACGAAATCGTGCCAGCACAAGCAGCATATGGGCTGGGGCAGCATTGTGGAAAATCCGTACACCTCCATGCTTACTGGGTCATTGCCACAAGGCACTGCCCAATCACAACAAGCAGCGTGACATGCGGCATACCTGCATAAGGAGGATATGGGATACAACAGTGAGCACTGCCGCGACGATGAGTCGGACGTCACTGACGGCGATGTACGGATACGTCTTCAGAAGCGGAAAGAAGGAAAGCTGGGCCAGCACCGCTGGGAAGACACACCACACGGGAACCCGTCCTAGGGGCCACAGCAGGAACACAAGCACCGACACGATGCCTATTGTGTACTTGAGCACCGACTTTGTAAGTTTCAAATGCTCCTCAATGAGCTCAGCGAGGGCATCTGTTTGAGGCAAAAGAACAGCAAGCACAACTGATGTCAAGTCATTTATTCACAAGGGGGCTTCAAGCAGATCTCCTGTGGAATGAGGAACACGTGGCTTTCACACCTCAGTGGCACGCAAAGCACCAGCCTACGGAGGCTCTCCCAGGCACCGACTTACATAGCCCACAGATGAGGCAGTAAATGAGGAAGGCGAGAATAACTGCGACCCCCAGGTACGACACAATCGACGTGAACAGTGCGTCAGGCAACCAGCTTTCGACACTGGAGCCTGACTGATAGTAGCGCCCCTGCTGAGCGTGAGGTTCATACGTCTGCTGGCTCCTGCTGCCCAAACTGCTGTGCGCAGTTTGGAACGAGGCGTGCCAGCCTTCCCCGCCCATCATGCTTGTGTGTAGAGTTGGCAACCGCGCGGTGTCGTGTATGGTATCCCAAGTCTGGTAAGACTATTCAGTACAGGCTGCTGTGTGTGTACGGAACTTTACGGCAGGGGTCATATCTCTATTGCTCCAAGGCTGGGGAGCTCCAGCCTAGACATGGCGTCAGCAAAAGACCCATTGGGTCGCTCATCAATTCCTTGTTCGCATGGCAAACTTCGCAACATGCATAGGATGTCCGTGTTGGCGCTCATGTGCCACCACTTGGACCAGCTGTCACACCCGCAACCTGAGACACACTCCTGGATTGCTACTGCGCATGCCGAGGCACTGGGTTCACAATAAAGTGTGGCGCACATGCGTGTCATGCTGCCGCAGCTGGCGACCACCCCCAGGCGCTCACGCACCAGAGGACGTTGCATACGTGCATACACAGTGACATCGAACCCGTCCACAAATGGCCTGCAAGCTGTTGACTGTAATCGACACGCACCTGAGGGTGCCACCTGCATCCGCAGGTGGTTGCCTGGCTGGAAGTGGCTGCAGGGCATTGGTTTAAGGCTGGCAGAGAAGTAGAGAACAGACGGATGTTCTGCCGCCTTCAGCGTACGCAGGCGATTTACACCAGTCGGAGCAGCACCAGCGCTATCGCAGAACAACAAGCAGGGCTTGGGACTTGTGCATGTGGATGCATCCAAACAGCAGGAAAGCAGGTTACCAGAAGCCCATTTGGGTGAGAGCACCATGCGTCACTGTGCACAGGCAGATGACAACACAGCGTAAGCAGACGCAGTGCAACTGTGCAAGCCTCTCCGCAAAGCGAGTGGCTGCAAGATGATGATTGATGCTGGCTATAAAATGAGAAGCAAAGACTCACTCCCACCGCCATCATAAGAACAAACAGGCACTCCACACGCACACCCGCAAACACCCCCAAACATCCCAGAGGAAAAGCCTGTCAAACGCAAATGCACCATTATGATGTCAACATGCACGATATCAGCATCACAGGTGAGCGTTCAATACTATTTTGGCTTAACTAGATCGGCATGTACAAGAATGTAGAATGCAAAGGAACAGCATCTGTTATGCAGCGCCCCAAACACGCAACACACGAGTTCCTTGATGCTTGATCCTTGGTGCTTGATTGCGTTCGACAGGCACTACCACACACTACGTACCTCTGAACGTTACGTACTGCAAGCACACCAAACTGGCACGAGCCAATCGGTGTGTATGGGCGGGAAGCACACAGAGGTACGCATCCAAATACGCATCTTGCAGTTGGTTGATGGGGCAGGTGAGCGAGCACACCAGGGCATATGCGGCGAAACGCCTGCTGCACCGCACGGCACACATTGCTTTAGGGTGAGGTACACGTTTTGATAGCCTGTGTAAGGCAGAATTGTTGGGGTCAATGGGGGTCATTCAAATGCAGCACGCGTGCAGGGTGGGAGTGCGTTGCAGGTCGCCTCATTGGGATGCTTGGCGTCTGGCTGCCAGACACTTGGCAGCAGCGGCACCCCGTTCGACTGCAGGGCGAGGGAAAAAGAAAGAGCGAATGAGCGCGCAACGCGCTGCCACTCATGAGAGGCTTGGTTGCAGACCCAACAGCGCACACAGCGCACATGATCAGTGTGGGGGTAGCGTAAGGTAGCGCAAGTATCATGCATGGTCTTGAAGGCTTGCTACATACCGAACAATATCATTCATTGAAGCGCTGCGGCGTTTCCAGGAGGGAGCGGGTGCATAATTTAAGAGCCTCATGCGTGAACGCTTGTGCTGGCTGTCCCGCATGGCCAGCCAGGCACTTGAGGTGTGCCGCAGCACACAGGCCGGCGCCGGCCCGACCCGGCCGGCTGCAGCTTGCTCTCTACCAACTAGCGAGAAGCTGACAAACCCAGCTGCAGCAGCGTGCACATGGCGGTTTGAGCAAGGATCGGGCGCATCATCGGCGCCCTCAGGTGCCTGTAGAGCCGAGTCGTTGCCTGGTTGCTGCGCATTGCCATACGTGGCTTGAGCGATGCAGTCACAACATATCGTGCGGTGCATGGCTGGTTCATGGGGGGAGTTTGAAGGTGGTTTTGAAGCATGTGGGGATGAAGGGTAAGTACGAGCCGCCAACCATTACGGCAGCGCAATACACTTGCTTGGGCTGCCCCACCTGCCAATTCAGTGAGGCTGCTGTCCGAACGACTAGAGAGACTGCAAAGCCCGGTAATGATCGGCAACTATCCTGCATGACAATTGTGGTATGGTATAAATGATCCCCTCATTGATGCCGCTACCGCTCCGCGCCGTGGCGGTTGACGAATTCGGGGAAGGCGGGCCCTCCGTGCTCAATGTTGTCAATGCCGGCGAGCTCGGTCTGCTGGTCCACACGCAAGAGCCCAAAGTGCTTGAGCGTCAAGAAGAGCGGCAGCGTCCAAGCAAGCGTCCACCCAGCCACCACCACCACGCCTGCGCTCACATGGCACAGGGAATACAGGACACGGGTGTGCATGTGAGGAGGGGCAGGGGCGCAGCCGAACGAGCGCTCGTTAGCAGTGAGGCACCGAATGTTGCATATCAATGACTCAGCATATGGGACGTGAGGCATGCAGACAGCAAAATGCGAGGATTGCTCCTGGTTAGCTTGTGCTGCACGCACAGCGTGTTGCATGGCCATGCTTGCCCGCTCGCCCGCCGCCGTCATCCCTCACTACGCTGCAGACGCGTGCCCCACCCGCCCCACACGCACCGAGGAACTGCAGGCCCAGCTGCAGCCAGCCGTGGTTGGCGTAGACCAGGCCCCCGCAGGTGCTGTCCGTGAGCAGGGACACCTGGGAGGGGCGCGCGAGGATGCCGATGGCAAGTATCCCTATCACGCCGCTGCCGCAGTGCACCGTGCTGCTGTCCAGCGGGTCGTCTATGCCGATGCGCTTCTGCACAGCCACAATGCAGGAACGCACACGCAAAAAAAAGCTGAGCGCAGACAGCAGAGTGAGGTGTGAAGTATGTTGAGCTTTCGGCGAGCACGCCATACGCAGCAAGGTGCATGTCACACGTGTGGAGTGCAAAGGCAGGAACAGTTGCTGCCCCTTAGAGACTCACGAGCAGCCACGTGGCGAGGATGTAGCAGATGCCTGCCACCATGCCCACGCAGCACGCGGCCCAGGGCTGGATAAAGCCCGCCAGGCCGGTGCTGGCTGACAGGCCGGCCAGCAGGCCGTTGCAACACACGCCCAGGTCAAACGTGCCTGCACGATGTGGGCAGCACGCAAGAAGGACCCGGTGGCCTCAGCAGCTCCTTCGGTGCTGAGCGCAGGCTGCATGTAGTGGCATGTGCGGGGGTGTTGAAATGAAAGACATTGGACACATAGCGGTAAGCATTCGGGTATTGATGCTCAGCGGGGGTTCTCGCCACATGCATGTGCACGTGCCTCACAGCTCTTGACTGATACCAGCTTGGGTGGCCAGCCGGTGGCGTGTGCCTGGCTGCAAGCATCGTTGAGGGATCACCGCGCTGCACTCACCTGTCCTCACACTAGAGATAGCCAGGCTGGTCATGCCTGACACTGACGCACAGAGCGTCATGCATATGGCCACTCGGTTGACTGTGAGTGCTGAGGTGCTGATCGTCCCCAGGTACAGGTACGTGCTGCCGCAGTTGAAGCCAAACCAGCCAAACCTGTGTGCAGGAAAGCGCGGCACCGGCTGTGTGTTCAGCACATTACACACCACGGCAATCACCTTCCCCCTTCCTCCCACGCATCATGCACTTGCGCCCCCCCGCCCGGCCCAAGGCCCATGCTGTATGTATTGCACGATAATCCCCAGGCCAAATTTGAAGCTGGTCTGGGCTACACAATAACATGATTCATGCACTTACCACAAAAAGAATGTTCCAAGCGCCACAGACGACATATCGTGTCCTGGGAGCTCCTTGAACCCGCCATCCTCAAACCGCCCCAAGCGCGGCCCACACACAGCAGCCCCAACCAGGCCCGTCAACCCGCCTACAACAGAGTGGCAGTCCATCGAACACAGACCACAGTTATTGATGTTTCTAGGGGCGTTCTGTGCCGCTCGGCATATCCTGCCGTTGAGGCATGTGACAGGTGCGTGGTGTCATACAGCGGCAGCAATTGTGGCCAAGGTAACTTGGAGGCAGCATATTGCACCCGGCTGAAGCAACACTGCAGTCACAACGTACCTACAAGGTGTACCACAGCGCCACCAGCAAAGTCGAGGAACTGGCATGTCCCAGAGACCTTGGTCAGCCACCCGTTGCCGGACCACACCCAGTGTGCAACGAGCGGGTGCACAAAGGAGCTCAAGAGCATGGTATACACGGGGTAGGTGAATAAGTGCGTCCTCTCAGCGAGGCAGCCTGACGGGATGGTTATGGTGGAGAGCGCAAAAGTCCACGTGAAGAACCAAGGCTTGGTTCCTGTTGAGTCTCCTGAAGTGAAGAAGTTAGAGACCCTGCAAGTGAACCAGAAGCGTGTCTCATTTGAGCCCAAGCACCAACGCAGGAAGTCACTCACCCACTCACCCCCCGTGTTTGCCATGCCCATGCAAGTTGCAAAGTTGCGCATTGCTGGGCGGGATCAGTCAGCCTGTACACACATACCCGATGAAGCCGCCTGCGCTTTTGCCATAGGCAAAAGCATAGCCAACTGCCCACCAGCAGACCGTGCAAAGCATGACCTGTTAATGGCAGCAAGCGTAGACGGCGTGAGTAAGCCCAGCCAATCCAGGCGGGGGACGGCACAGGAATGGACGCTCATAGAGGCCAGATATACAACAGCTATACCTTGTTCTCCAGCAGGTCTCAACACAGCCAACACTGAATTGCCAGGATTCCAAAACTTTGACACGTAGCACACCAACACTCCAAACGCGCAAGCCAACAAGCAAGCTAACTTGGATCATTGCGAAGCTACTTACATCAACAATGTTTTTGAGCAGTATGTTTTTGATGTTTTTGGCTCGCCCGTGTCCGCTCTCCGTCGCCACGAACCCAGCCTGCAGCCGCTCAGGTGGTGAGCAGAGTGTTCTATGAGCGCAGGAGCGTGCTGGCTAACAGGAGCAAACTGTCTACAGAACTGCACAGAGAACGTTTGTCGCTGGTCCCGCAACATCGTGGCACCAAAACACAACGGCGCACCTGCATAAAGAAGACCAGGAACCTGCACAAGCGGCATGAGCAGTGGCAGAGGTGAACAAAGCGTGAAAGGTGAGGAATGTGCCAGGACACGGGTCCTGTGAGGATGCAACGCTTTCGGAGCGTTGCATGGAGCGACAAGCAGCGACGTCAAGAGCTGCCAAGGTACACGGACTGGCAAGCAAGCACACCCTGCACACACTGCCATCAGTCACTGATCACAAAAAGCACACCACACATACACCTCTAGTAAAAAGAGAACTGGGCTTACCCATTGACGAGCACAAAATCCAAGAATATGGACTCCGTCTCCGTACTCCCTGCCGGCGGTGGCGGAGACTGCTCCTGCGCCATACTGCTGGGCAGCCACCCAGAGAGCGCCATCGCAGTGACCAGCAAGGCGCCTGCACCTGGCCGGCGGCCGCCGCCAGGACCCATCCTGTGAGTGGCCCGCCTGGCTTAAGTGCCTGCGGAAGTCATGCAGGCGGTTTTGCTGCAAGTGTGTTCAAGTATAGTCAGTCTCAACCAAAAGTGTCAAGGGCAGCAAAGCCCGAACGTTCAAGTAGGGTGAATCAATTAGCCGTGTCGATGTGATGTGTTGTCCGCACACCTTTCCGTCATATGGACTGGGCGCACATGCCGGCGGGGTGTGCGCAATACCTGGCGGTCATTGACAAACCGGTTTGACTTGAAGAAACAAACGCTAATAACATAGACAAGAGGCACAAGAGCACTGCGTTGGCCATGCCGCCCATCCTATGCAATGCCAACCGCCCTGTGCACTTTCCACGGTTTGCCTGAACCTGCGTCACGGTGAACTTCAAGAAGGGTTGTAGGTTGTGAGACTCTCAGGTGGGGGCGACAGGCTGGCAGCTGTGTGAGAGGTAGCTGCTCTGGCTGTGCTCACGCAAGTTTCAGGCAGCGGGATGTAAATGCGTGCTTTGCCGCCAGCTCTGCACGTCCACGCACGTGCCGGCAGAACTGGTGCAATGCAAGGAGTCATCAAGTGGACCCTGGTAGGCACTGGTTTACACCGTCTGACAGAGTTACGTACCAGCGTGCCGACTGTGCAGCTGGCCTGCCGGTTGCGCGATTCGTGCCCAACAGGCACACGTGCAAGGCCACACAGCTTTGGGATAAGATGAGCAGTCGGAGCATGACACGGTGCTTTGAAATGCAGCTGGAGGTAGTTTCACTGGAGGAGGGGGGCGGCGAGGCCAGCTGTAGACCTTCAGTAAGCAGTGCTGCACTGCAGGCCTTAGCCAGAGCTTGGGCATCAGTGGCCTGCTTCGGCTTGCCAGCCAGAGTGAGCATTGCTTGAGAGCACAGCGCTCTTCCGTACAGTACCTTTGCAGTTTTGGTTTTGCATACAAACAACAACGATGCCGGCCCTAGGTCTCACGGACTGGCCCGATGTCCGCCCAACCGCATCCAGCCGCTGTTCCCTGCTGCAAGCAGCAGGACCGACGTCATCATGGTCGTTGCCTAACCTGCGCGACGCATCTGATGACCAGTGCTGAAACGGTCAGCCAGCAGTGATAGACCCGCTTGGGTTTGGCATCAGGTACCTTCAGGCTTAAGAGAACAACTGCGCTCTTGCCTGTAACAGTGTAAGCCTTCCACAGTTCCACTCAATCCCACTCCCGGCCCTGAGGTCTGACCTGGGTCTGACTGCAGTAACCCGCAAGACCACTGCCTGGTTATACCGCCTCACAGCAAGGCCCCCCACCCTGACTGTACACACACAGTATGCACGTATGCGCCTGGCCGCGCTGCCAACCCTCGCTCTCCCCGGCCCCGCCCGCATGCGTAAGCGCACATCGCATCCAGTAACCCACCAAGCATCTCAGGCGAGTCCCCCCGCCTGAGGCTTTGCAATGTCCCTTGTGTACCGCCCCCGTTCGTTTCCGAGTTGGAACGGGGGGACGTTGAAGAGTTGGCATGATCCCTCGTTCTCGCCTTCACCCGGTGCCCAGGCAGGCCTCACCTGCGTCAGAGTGTTGCGCCTGCGCCGCCTGCATCTCGACTGCACCGTTGCATCACACATTACCTGCAGCCAGCGCTGAGGTCAGCATACCACGACACAGCATCAGTCGGTAGGAGCAGCCAAAACACACTGTGGGGAAGGCAAACGTATTGGGGGCGTGCAGGTTGCCCCCGCGCACTTGTTGGTGGACAGTGGCGGCACTGGACACGCGCAGGGAAGCGCTCAGCCAAGCATGACGACCACAGCGCACTTGGTGCAGCCTCCCTTGACTTTCATGCTGTCAACTGTAATACCATACATCTTGCCTGTAATGGTGGTATACCGTAGATCGCCTCAGCTACGGCAGGGCCAGTCTTGTGTGCTCAAGGCGCACAGACTGGTCAACACGCTATGCACGATCTGTAGGTATAACACCGCCTGTGGTGAACACGCCACAGCATGCCGCGGCAAAGGCGGGACACGCCGCATGTAAGGCCATGCAGGTGCACAGGCGCTTGCGTTGAGAACGACCGAGTGCCAGTGCTGGTGCAGTGCCAGTGCCATCAAAATGGTGGATGCGCGTTCCGTCTCAGCTTATGACTCGGACGCAAGCATTGTCGTCACTTCGCCTGCTCGCCAGAGGCCCCGGGCCCTGCTATGAGGTAATCAAAAAGCAGTTGGTAAGGCAGGGGCGAGGGAGGAGTCTAAGCAAGGGAAGGGGACAACTTGAACAAGGGCTGTTGCTGCGAGTTGACTCAGCGAGGTGACACACCAACGATCCCCCACCGAGTGACAAGTCCCATCACGACGCACAAAGGGATGCAAAACAGCAGTAACCAGGGGATAATACAGCAGCTCATGCGGCACATCGCCCCACCACTGGACCTACCTAAACGCAGCACACCATTTCGCGCATGCCTAGCAGGCGTCAGTGCAGTACACAGTCACTCTATTGCGCCTCCCAGCGACCTTTGCTGTGTGAACAAGTCCTGCCTGCTCACACGCTGTTGTACGGGTCTGCCGTGCCCCCTGCTGGGCTCAGTTGGCCTTTGCTGACTCTGTGCATAAGCTAATACCTAGCCGGATTCACATCAAGGCGTGCGTCCGTACCGGTACGTCCCCGAGTCAGACGACTGTCAGGCGGTCAGGAACGATAACCCGACCATTGCCAGGGACGTGCCCGTCCAGCTGTCCGATCTCAACAGCAGATTGGCAAGGCTGCCAAGCAGGACAATGCTGCAACTGTGCAATGCCGATTCATTGCCCGCACAAGCAATGCACAATGCACAGTCCCAGAGAACTCCAAGGGCACACGGCGACTTTCGTTCATTCACCGGCCGCATGCATGCGCCCCATCAGGCAAGCATGCCTCCAGCATGATGGAGTTTGTGTTGGCGGTGCGAAATGCAAATCGAGCCTTGACGAGTAGCGTGAGAATCTACGCAGCCCCAGAGTCGCACATCTCAGCGGATGTGCGGGGTGCTGAAGTACCCATGTCAAGTTGCTTTGCCACACATGAGGTTGAGGGCCATGCTTGGCGGCACGCAACGCGGTGCGCTCAACGGCAAGTGGGCATGCGGGAGCCGCCGAATCAAGCCCGGGCACATAACCAAGTAACGAACAGTTTCACAATTCCCCCAACCCAGAAGTTTGGCCCCTCGGTCCAGAAGTCCATGTCAAGGTCAAGCGTCGAATAAACAACGTGCGAGGCCCGGTTTTACGGGTTATCGCCTTCCGTGCTGCCATTCCACCAAGCCACAAAGTCCCGGCCTGACACCCACAGCCCTGCGCCTGAGAAGCCCACTCCGACTGACACAATCAGCGCAGGCAGCAGCATCTGCCGCACCGTGAGCCATGCCAGCGCGCTGCCGGCTCCGGAACCGGATTGCCGGCGCCGCTGCGCCTCCGCCGCCGCCGACAGCCACGGCATGCGCGCTAGCACGTCTACCATGCTGCGCGCCGGGCGCAGCGCTCCGTTGGCATCCGTACCGCTGCATGACGCCCCACGTGACCCACATGGCCGCCCCGCAACCGCCTCCGAAACCGCCTCGCTGGCATCCAGCAGTGGCTCCCGCAGAGATGACTCCCCCTCAACACTGTGGTTCGGGAATTGAAGCGTGTGCGTGCCAGCCGCTAAGCCGTTTTCTGCAGTGTCCATGGTGAGTGAGCCGGCTCGAGATGAGCTGGGTATGCTGGCGTCGTCTTCGCCGTTGGTTTTGACGTCCACCGCCGCTGCCGCTGCCAGCAGCTCTTTGGCCCGGGAGAGCACTGACAGGTGGATGCACACGGGGATGACGTAGCAGACGCAGCACACTGCTGTGCAGCCCGTCAGCGCGAATATCTTCTCCGCCTGCAATACACACAAATCCACACACACACACACACACTCACACACATGCGGGGCGGTGTGCCGGACAAAAGTACGCATGGTGAACATGGGCATGTGCGGCGGACAAGCGCTGGCGCTCTGGCAAGCGGCGCTATCCACAATGCAGCAGCAGCAGCAGCAGCGCCACCCATGCCGTCACATTGCACAGCGCCACGTTGCATCGCATACACCAATGTGTGCATGGTGGCGGAGTGGAGGATGTGGCATGATGCGACGTGGCCAGTACTGACCTGTGTGGGGAAGCTGAGTGCGACCGCCATGGCGCTGCCTAGGATGCCAAACGTCTCCAGTACCTGCACGTCAAGTGGCAAGCAGGCGTGATGGTGACAACCCAAGATTACATAGACAACTGCAGGTTATTAACCACGACCGGGTTCCCAGCCATACAATCATGTCCAAGGATGCGCTGTGCACCGCCCGTGCTGCTTGGCAGCTTGCTAGTGCTTACATCCCGCCCCCCCCTCCACCGCCCTTGCCTTTCCCTTTTCCCTTTCTCCTTCACTGCTCCCTGCTTCCGCGCCGCAAGCTACACACACCTGTCTGTGCCACTCAAAGGGGGTGTGCGGGCCAACCAGCAACAAGTCCAGGGAGGCCCTCAGCGCGTAGTGCGTCGTCACCATGCCTGCACACGTCACCACCACACGTCACCACACCCTTGCACACCTTGGCAATACCACTATACCAGGTACAGTACGTTCAGTTCGAGGCTTGTCAGCTCGCATCTGCAATGCCCCAAAACGCATATACATATACAGCGGCATGTCAAATACTCAATGTTATCACTTATCAGTCAAGTACACCGGACAGCACCACGAGGCTGGTGACTACAACGCCACGCCTCCTACAGGTGGCCTCTGCTCACCGCAACAGAGGTAGCCCAGCAGCGCTGCGTACAGCGCCAGGGTGGGCCCCGGCCGGTCCAACAGGTCGTTCACCATGATGTTGCTCTCCGTGGCATCGCCAAAGATGGCCGCACCGAAAATGCCCACAGTACCGTACGTCCCCAGCGCAACCACTGCAGGGAGAGTTGCAGGGGGGGGAGTTCGGGGGGGGGAACAAACCAGATACGCTGTCAGCATGCTGCAATGGAACACACAATCAAGCACCAACTGTCCACTTGTGTTTATTTTTGTTTATACTAGCGTGCACGTACCGCAGGACAGATACCTGTACAACGCGGACATCAGGGTGTCAGTGCAGTGCAGGCGCGCAGGACATGCAGTGCATGCAGTACATGCGAGGACGCAGGCAGGTGCCGAGACTCACAGTACAGAGTGATGTGGACGGCCTTCTCTGTGAGCTGCAGCCCCGCGACTCCCGGCGGCATCTCCCTCAGCAGCGGCATCAGCTGCATGCGACGCCAGGGCGCAAGCACGCGGCATGCGGGCGGCAGCGTCCTTAACAAGTTGATCACAACACATCAAGCTTCCCCGCTCGCGTGAGTTCAAGCTTGGTCATCATGGCAACGCAATACATCCATATGTAAGAAGCCTTCAAGAGGGCATGCAGTCTGTTGACGAAGTCGTGCGGCAGCCCCGACTCCTCCTACACGCATGCACCATGCGTGGTGCGGGGGGTCTGGGCCCGACAGCGCATGCATGCAGCTTAGCTTGACGACCACAGTGCGGGCGGTGTACGTGTACAATGTCGCGGTGCCAGCTGCCAAGCATGAACCAGCATCATTCCTGTCTGTACTTATGGCCTGCAAGACCACCGCATATCACGGCAATCGGTAAATCGATCAATCGGTTCATCGATATCCCTCATGATAAGTGGATTGCATTGATGCACGTTTTGCACCGACCATGGGCTGCATGTAGAAAGCGAAGCCGAACACCGCAAACGCCTCCGGAAGGTGTGCGTCCAGCTTGATGGCGAACAGCGGCAGCTCGCCCGAGGCCACCGCGGGGAAGCCTCGCGACACGGCCTCGCCCACAATCAGAGTGATGAGCGCAATGACGACGATGACGCCCAGCGTTGCGGCCTTCTCAAACTGCACATCAGCAGCGGTACAGTAGTACGGGATCAACGGCCGCGGTACAGCAGCAGATATGCCGTTGCTTTGTTAACTGTGAAATGTATTACTGCAATGACAGGGCGATGCGTTTTCGCCAGCCCTGGCCTGAGCCGTCACCGCAGGCACCCACCCACTGACCGCAAAGTGAGCAAAGGATCATGAATGAAAACATGCAAACAGACACGTCAAACCCCGCCTGCTGGGCATATCGCCATACACGCAAGCGCAGCATCAATTGACAATGCTGCTCACCCCCCCCCCATTTCCTGCCTTGTTGCCGTTGGCCCTGACCAGCAGCCATCCAGGCTGGTGCGTGTGCGCGTGCGGTACAACACCATACATCATGATACAGCACAGTACGAGTACGGTACAGCGTGGCGGCGCATGAGCGCGCCCACCTGGCGAATGTGGCGCTGCAGGCACAGCGGCAGCAGGATGCACGCCACCGTGGCGACCATGACGGGCCGCCCGTCGTCCTGCAGCAGCTGCGGGGCCCCCGGCAGACCCTTTAGCACCATGATGCGTGCCACGTCCGACAAGAACGCGAGGCCGCCGCAGAGCGTGCCGAACAGTAGCAGGATTAGGGAGACCTGAGTGAACACCTGCGGGCGCGCGGGCGGGTGGGACATCGGTGAGCTGTTGAACCGATCCTGTCTTGATGATACCGGTGGGCTGGTGGGCCGCCAGGTGCACGGGACAGGCGCAAGCAGCTGAATGTGCAAAGAATCACAGCTGATGATACATGACAAGGACAACGATTGTCGGTCCATACATTCTGGTGGACTGCAAAGAGCATATGGCAGGCAACCTCACCATGCGTGGGTGCAATCAGGCAAGTTGCTGTGCATCACCCATTACATGTGCATCCTGGTATGCGCCAATTCGGACTAAGCACATTGGGCGTCGCAATTGGATTGCAAACAAATTGATGAGGCACTCCAAGCGTGCGTTCTCAAAACAGATGCACAGCTGCTCTCCAGTCTTGCTTATAGAGCTGGGCCCCTGGCGTTGGAGAAGGAGCTTGCCTTGGCCTTGATGCCTCCAGCCCACATCGCAAGCTCCTCATAGGTGTCATACCCAGTGGCGGCAGCGCAGCGGATCATCATGCAGCAGGTCCGGTCGTTGACGAACGCCACGAGCGCCATCGTAAACGCGCCCACGCAGATGCCGGTCTTTGAGAAGGCATACGGTACCGGCAGGACAGTGCTGTACATGTGCAGTGGTGCAGGACAGGCAGGCACCAAGCAAAGTGAGCGGACGCGCATCCCAACAACCCACTCGAAAAAGGGCCAGTGCCTGTGTTACTGCACCGCAGGAGTCCGGCACAGTGCAGAGAGAATGAAAACAAGGGAGTCGTTGTTATGTTGTGTTGAACTCTGGGTTGAAGCCTGATGTATGCGAACAGGACTGGTCACGTGGGCGGTTCTGGTTCCTGCGCGTCTTGGAGCCGTTTGGCCGACATCGAGGCCGCAGTATGGCTCCTATGCACAGCCAGGCCTAGGCAGACATGGCCAGCTTGTTGGCTATGTCTGCTGACAGGCTGTGTGGGACCAGGAGTCGCATAGCGTTGAAAAAACACTAAAGCAGGGGTTTTGTGGACCACCACCAGGCCGCCGAGGGTTTCAGTACGACGGTTTCCTTGCGTGCTTGATATGCATGCCTGATGGCATCCTACAGCCACGTTACACTGCATACACGAGGTGGTGCAGCGCACTAGCTAGTGCAAGCCTGAATGGGCAGCGAGCGGCACAAACAGTTAGGGCTGACCGCACCAGCATGGATTCCCTTGGGGCACTGTTCTCGTGAGCTTTATGAGTTAGAACTTGTATGCCTGCACGTACGCAGTGGAGGAGCCGTGTCCAAGACCTAGGCGTCGTGCGTGTCACACCCTTCACGCCCATGTACAGCTGGCAACACTGTGTCGGCACTCAACAGCAACACCCTTCTGAACGAATGTCACGAAGTATAAACCTCAAGTAATTCATTATCGATATGGGCACCCGCATGTTTTCCGCCCGTGTGGTGAGCCTGACCATGCTGGGCGCCGCCATGCCACCGCTTCGCAGCCAGCCTCACCTCCCAAGCACGCCCAGCGCCAACGTCACAAGAGCCGAGTACAGGGCCCTCCCTTGCGAGTCCCTCTCCCTGCCGTATGGGCTGACATGCTCAGGGTCCTCGGTAACGTTTATTACATGGGGGTACACCTGCAGGTCAAACAAAAGCCAGGACAAGGCCTCAGGAGAGGAGTTTGATGTCAGAGACAGCTGTGCAAAGGTTGCAGCAGGCAGGGATGCCTCTTCGTCAGTACCTTCTTCTCCTTGCCCATTCTCGCGTGCCCCACCTAAACCGGACCTAAACAGTTCAAGTCAGGTCATGGTGTGCAGCGTCTTTGTCAAGGGCATTTGTTCAGCAGCAGCTTATGTAGACGAACGGATCATGTCTCTGCTCTCAATATGTTGCGTGCGCTGTCCTTGCATACAGGCGTGCACGGTTGGAGGCGCATGCCGATTGCATGCAGGACTGCCATGGAGGTGCAGATTGCAGAGCAAGCAAACGAGCGCTAAGCTGTGCCTGAGGATGCACAACCAAGCACGCTTTGCTGGATACGTCCTTGATGGGTAACATTGGATTGGCAGGTGGGTGGATATACTCTTGGTGTTGGAATTGAGCACCCTTTGGACACTGCTAGTAGAGCGTCCCGGCCACCAGACTTCAGAATGCCCTGCCCACGCTGCCCTGGCCACATTGCAACCCAAATCATACGCATCCAAATCTGTATGCATGCAGCTCACTAGACCACCTGGGAATCTGGGACGGGAACAGCTGCATGCCGTTCCGTGGGAAATCCGTGGTCTTCGCTGTGAAACCCTCCCCGATGGGACCCCCGGTGTGAAGCCGTGGACTGACGTGGGCATGAGTTGAGGGACAGATAGCTGGCACACACGCGAGCAGGCTGTGTATGCATGACCTATCAACCACACAAGCAGCTTTCTCATCCGAACAAGCCAGTCAGGGAGCCCGCGAAAGGAGGCTTTCGCAATGCATGCACAGAGAGTGTCTTACAGAGCTCAAAGCAAACCGTGTGGTGTGGAACCAACGACTTGACAGCTCGCGCGCGTGTGTGTTCCTAGCTTGTGCTCAGCAAACAATAAAATTGGGCAGCGTGGGAACGCCACAGCGGCATGCATTACCATACGCAGAAACTGTTGCTCTCTGCACCAAATCAGTATGTTAGACCCACAAAATGTCTACGGTATGAAAAGCAAATGAGGGATTGGCATAGTGCAGTCGCAGGGGGGGCGACCTTGGCCATAGCGAACGATAAATGCACGGCTGCTTAACAGACACTATACCGCGGCATGTCATGCATTTCTCAAGTGCGCGGAAAGACGCTGCGCAGGATGTCGGCCACTAATACTACTACTACGGTATCAATTGGATGTAACGAGTGGGAGATCGCGGGCGATGGCCTGGCACAGCTGTGCACGTGTTAGTGAAAGACTCACATATACACAGAGAGGTCTAGCTCCAGCTGACAACCCACACAGCAAGGGTTGACCCAGGGTTGACCGATGCAGCGGCTTGGAAAGTGGCCACAGCACCTGAATATCATTCATACACACGCTCACAAAGACTGCAATCCAGGATACGGCATGCAAACAGAGGTATTGCCATAAGGCAACCTGAAGACTGACGCCTGGTTCGATTTGGTTTGCTCTTGCTCACAGTCTTTTCAGCAATGCCATCACAAACGTGGACTTGAGCTGTTCATTGAGCAGGGAGGTTTCAAGCAAACACGTGCGCGCGCATGAGCGAGTGTGCAGCCACCGGCCAGCATGCTAGCGTGCACACACACACACACACACAGAGCGGCAAGGCATGCAGCAGCAGCAGCAGCGAGGGAAGGGTCGTCTAAGGGCCACGCTGCCTATCACCAAGCCATAACGATGCTCTCTTCAGCCCACCCATGAGAGCAGAGGCAAGCGCGGGGCCAAGGCCACACAGCGCCGCGAACAAACACGGCGGCGTCTTTCCTGCACTGCTACCCATTCTGAGCAGCACTCCACCAGCACCATGTCCTGACACACAATCAAATGCCGCTGATGGCCACGTCCTGTTGAATGGCAGCCCCTGAGAATCAAATCAACATGCGCACAAGCCTGCGCAAACAAATAGGATCACCCCCGCCCTGGCCATGTGCAGCCATGAGCTGGCTGCACAGCACCCTTCCAGTGGCTGTTCATCGCACAACGCGTATGCATTTATGCAAGCAAGCGTTAGTTGTTGCACGCCACGCCAGGACGTGCTGATCGTGGTAGCAACCATGCGATGTATGATGGTGCATGCTCCCCGTGAACCCGGCTGAGGACGGACAGCGGTGAGCACACCAATGGTCATGCCGTGCATGCATGTGCGTGCATGTATGAAGCAGGCCCGCAACAGTATGTCAGGATTGAGTTGTAAGGCAGGGGGGACGACGGCCCGTACAGGCCATCACATAGAGCATGGGCATGGGTGAAGGGCCTCCGGCGGAGCAGCTGCACGTGTGCCTGCCTGATCATACGAGCTTGCAAGGATATGTGTGTGCAGTGCAAGCAGGCATGCACACCAGCAGCAGCGACAGGCAGGCAAGCCGTCAGGTAATACGGTAACAAACTGAATATGTAAGGCGCACCTATTGCAGCCCAATGTGAGGGGCCAATTGCCCATCTGTACAACCATGACAAACGTGGTAGCAAGCAGCACCGAACCAAGCGGTCCACTGCTGCTCTAAATGGCAAAATGGCCAATGGTGGTGGCCTGGGTGGCCTGTGGCAAATGCAGTATGCGTCGGCATACACGCACTGCATGACGAGCAGCATCGGCAGCCCAGGACAGTGCCAGCCCACTCAGAGCCAAACACACGCAACATTTGGACACCAGGCAGCTAGTACGACATCAGTTTGTGGGTTGTGCGGGAGAGGCACACCCCGCCAAGGGCCATCTGTGTATACTAATGGACCCGCATCAGGTGCAGCGCCTGCCCGGGCGATGGCGCTATTGCGATTACGGGTTGGGTGTGCTGTACACCACCTCGGGTTGGGGGGCGCCCGGTGCCATGAAATCCTTGGAGATGACCTGGGCCGCGGCGGTTGAGCTCACGGATCGGCTGGACGCAGCCTGCACGTATGACATGGGCCACGTATCCACAATGAACGCTTACCCTCTGTCAGACTTACAGAGGCAGGCACAGCCGCACGTGTTGGAGGCTGCAAGCATGGAAAGTTGAAACCCAACATGCAGTGCTGCCCACCCTCGACGCTCGCTGCTGCTCACACACAGGAAAGTGCGCAAGGTGCCAACAGAAGAGTTTTGAGGGGTTCGGAGGTGTAAGGAGGTCAGATACCGCAAGGCCCCAAACCAGGGGGGGAAGCACAAGCGCATGTCTTTGAGCAGGGGTCAGGAAGCTTGGCCCCTGCCCCCGCTCAAAGAGTTACACTTATGCACTGCCCGGTGCATTGCCCGGCCCGCAGCGCGACTTCAGGACACACCACCCCGTGTGCCTTACAGGCCTGACCGCCCTAGGCACCTCAATACGTCATGCAGCGCAGGTTGCGGCAGGCGAGGAGCAGGGCAATCCGTGCTCATCCTATCATGCCACCCACAGCGCACCTGCAGCGTGCATGTGTTGAGGTCGTAGACGGACAGCTCCTGCAGCTTGGTCACGATGCGCCTGAAGGAGGGGCGGGACTTGGTGGTGGCTGACCAGCAGCAGGCAGCGAGGCTGACGTACCAGGGCGGCGTGTGGTCGGGGAACTGCGGGCGCACGCCGTCGCTGATGACCGTCTGGATCAGCTTGGTGGGGGTGCCTGCATGCCGGCACGCACAGTCCCGCATGCGTACCAGGGATTGAAGACTGCACAGTTCGTAGAACAATAGTTACGTCTTCCAGCCGATGCAAATTGTGCAAAAAGTCCCAGCCGCCACGCGTTCCTCGTGAGCAAGATCCTCCAGCCCGCTTCCATCACTCAGCGCATGCGAGGTGGTCACTTGCACGCAAAACTGCGAACGTGCAAAACAGGGGCCCAGGGAGCATGCGATGACCGCAACTGAAAAGTTATGTTATGTCCTTATGTCATGTCACATCAGGGCCGCACCTGAGAAGTTGCTGTATGCCACGCTGCACGTGTAGAGCTCCCACATGAGCAGGCCGAACATGTAGACGTCTGAGAAGCGCCCGATGCGCTCTGCGCGGTACACCTCGGGCGCCAGGAAGGGCACGAGCGAGATGCGGTTGCGGTTCATCAGCTTGCGCACCTGGGAGCGGAGCGAGAGTGCAGCAGCGCACGCGCGAGTGAGAAACCAATCACATGAATGTTGTTTGCTGTTGGTTTCATGCGGCCGGCCAGCCAAAGGCCCAGGAAAAAGCCACACATACTGGGATATTAGTCAGCATAATTGAAGCATGCAGCATCTCACAGCAGCTGCCAAAGCCCAGGCAGGCGTGTGGGACGCCGCACCTGTAGTTGTCCACGCGCGATGGCGATCGTGGTGAGCGCTACAAGGCACATCAACAACAAGAGCAGCACGCATTGCAGCGGCAGCAGCAGCAGCAGCAGCAGCAGCGGCGGCAGGAACGGAGTGAGCAAGAGACCAGGCTTGACGACACGATCATTGCGCAGCACAGCACAGCACAGGCAATCCGAGCGTGCAAGCCTAAACAGCATCGCCTAGTGGCATGCGTGGGTCACAGAGCTCAGCGTGGAGGCAGTTCCGCACGGCCATGAGTGCACACGGCAGCTGCTGCGGGGCGGTGGGCAGCGTGCCGGTGCGAGCGCTGGCAATCAACGCATGCGTCAAGCTGTGGGTGAAGCCTGGGCCTCATGCAGTCTCATCAGCAAGCTCCTCATCACTGTACCGCAATGTTGTACTGCCGTTTGGCCAACACCTTGGTTCCTGATATAACACAAAGTAACAAACACGTCACGTTGTAGGGGTTGCGCAACATGACTGATAACTCACCCGCATCCTTGACCTTGGCAACCGCGCCCACGCCCAGGGGCTCGTTCAGCGGGGGCCGCTCGTAGTCGCTGCGTATGCGCACGCGCGCGTTGTTGGTGCTGCTGCCAAGCGCAATTCCCGGGCCCATGCCCCCATCCACGCCGCTGCCCAACAGCCGGCCGCCGAACTGAGAATGCCTCGAGTAGCTATCCGCGGTGCCGCCCGCTGCGGAGGACGGAGCCGCACTGCTTGCGGCCATCCCAAAGCTCGGCAAGTTCGTCACGTTCACGGTGCGAACCGCGGTGCCGGATAGCGGTGCGGCCATGCCCTCGTGCGGAGGTGAGGAGCCGCTGCGGATGCTCAACGTAGCAGCAGCCATGCCTGCGAGCTGCCGGTGCTGTGAGGCCCCTGCGCTGCCGTTCAGCAGCCGCTGGTGGTGCTGCGCCGAGTGCT
Organism: Chlamydomonas asymmetrica; assembly: GCA_001662385.1. Classification (NCBI taxonomy): domain Eukaryota; kingdom Viridiplantae; phylum Chlorophyta; class Chlorophyceae; order Chlamydomonadales; family Chlamydomonadaceae; genus Chlamydomonas; species Chlamydomonas asymmetrica. The sequence continues at coordinate 685,441 of BDDA01000001.1, read as the reverse complement.
GCTGCTGCTGGGACTGCTGGGATGGCGGATTGGCCTGCAGCATGCGGTGCTCGCCCCCAGCACCCAGGCCCTGCTTTGCTGAGCCCCCAAGCTTCAGCATCCCGCCCAGCCCACCACCACCTACCCTCCCATTAGTTCCATTCCCACCGCCTCCCCCCGAGAAGATCAGATCCTGCGGTACGACCTCCGGGCACTCGTCATCCTGTACTGCACCCTCATCCTGGCGTGGCCCCAACGTCATAAGGTCCGCAGCCAAGCACTCGCCCGTCGACAGGAACGTGGCGTTGGTGCGGGGCGCGGAGGTGGGTCCAGGGGGGAGCGCCGACGTAGGGGCCAGGGGCCCTGCTGGCTGCACGTTCGAGGCGGCTGAGAGGCCGGTCCCATCCGACGGGCGGCTGCGGGGGATCGCCACCAGGACATTTTCCGGCCGCAGCTCGCCGTGCATGATTCCTAGCGAGTGGAGCTTCTGCATGCCCTGTTAAGCAAGCAGGCAGGCAGGCAGGCAGGCAGGCAGGCAGGCGTGGTGATGCAGTCAGCCTAGGCCAGAGACTATGTTATGTTATGTTACATCAGGAGCGTGTCGGCCGAACGGCCCATGCTCCCCCCTGATGGGGACCAGCAAAAGAGGTTTACCAAGCTATGCACGTATAGGCCAGAGACTATACAGGCAGGTGCGCTCGGACAGCCTTCGAGCGTTGCTTATGCCCACGACATCGCTCTGCGGGTTGCATCGCTGATCTACTGTATGTACGGTAATCTTCACTGCTCGTCAGCAGTCTTGTAAAACTCATCGGAACGCTAGCGCGTGCCCCAAACAAACATCGATGCATCCACCTGCTGCCCTGCCCCATGCGGCTCTCCCTCGTTAGAATCACAAATGTTGTGAAATGCATGCAAGGACTGAAGGACCATATCACCATATGCCTGTGCATATCTCATGAGCACAGTCGTCAAAGAACGTCATGCAAGAACGTCACGGCAGTGGATGCCAAGCTGCTAACCTGGCAAACGCCATGTACGCTGCACAAATGGCTCACAACGCAGCATGAAATGGATGCAACGCTTTAACGTGAGCACAACCACCACGACAGCTCGATCATGTAATGATGTCTTGTCCCCGCCCACTCCCTTACCTGCGCAATCTGCAGCAGGATGGAGTGAAGCAGCGCCATGTTGGGACGCACCACCGGCGGCGGCGGCAAGCTGAGTGTGGGTATGGGTAGGCTGATGGGCGGCCCGAACGGCACCGGGGCCGGCTCCGCGCTAGTGGGGCCCATCGAGCCGGGCGTGCCGGACGCATTAGAGGACGGCGCAATGCTAAGCACCGCTCCAGGGGGGCTGGTGGTGGCATGGGGACCACCTGAAGCCAACAGGGGGTCGGGCGGGGACTGCAGCCGCCGCGGCGGTGCGTGCGCACGGGCCGGCGGCGTGCAGTTTGTGTCGCTGCCGGATGCCAGGAGCTGCCGGCCCGCGGCGTTGCCGCCGGGCGTGTGGTCGCTGTCAAGCAGGCTGGCTAGCCGCGGCAGCTGCAGCGGCAGCAGCGGGGCGTTGGGGTTGCTCACAAATGCTATTCCCATGGCACCGCCGTCGCCGCCACCGCCTGTGCTGCTGTCCTGTGTGCGCGGTGCGTTGGCTTGCTGGGCTGGTGGGCCCGGCGCAGCCACGGCGGCAGCCGCAGCGGCGCTGGCGGCTTGCAGGGAGGGCCGGCCCGAGGGTGCCAGCTGCTGGCCGGTGCCTGAGGAGGCGCTGACGGGGTGCTGGCTGCCTGCCTGCTGCCCGGGCTGTTGCGGCGGCTGTGCAGCGAGAGACGCTCCCAGGTCAGGCCACGTCAGCCTACACAGTCATGTACAGTCACACAGGGCCCCCCCCACATGCACACAGCCAGGCTGAGGTGGTTGTTGCACAACATGCCCACAGTCATACAAACACATCCGCACGAACGTTCTGCTCGCATACACTCATCACCATCCATGAATGGCCTGATTGGCCAAGCGATGTTAAGTCAATCAATCAATCAATCAATCATGCCCACATCCATGCATGTTACGCGACCTAACGTGATGGGGCACAAGGGATGCTTGTGACTGCTTGTGTGGTGTGCAGCGCTTCCGCAGGCCGTTGCTTCCTGCAGCCCCTCTAACGCATCGCCCTTCCCTCGTCACACACCTGCAGTTCAGCACCTCCCGCAGCGTGGTGGACGGGAAGTACTCCAGCAGCAGCGCGGTGACGCGCCTGTGCCGCTCCCGCCGCGGCAGCACACCCGTGAGGTAGATGTTGGGGTTGCTCTCGTAGTACTGGTGCGGCCCGCGCGCCGGCGCGCCCATCTGGCCCGGCGTGACCTCGAACGCGAGCGGGTACACGAGGCGCAGGCTCAGCAGGCCGGGGTGCGCCACGCCCTGCAGCGCTTGCAACGCGCGCAGCATGGTGCTGTCGAGCTCGCCGGGGGCTGCAGGCGCACAGCACACGCACACTCACACCGTCGCACGACTTGCTTGTATTTTGCAATCTGTCGATGTGTCATAACTCATAAGGTTCCAATCCTTCAGGCTATCGGCACAAAAAGCAAGCACAAAGCGCAAATCACATGCGGCTTGCACTGCGCATGGCTGCACCAGCTGCACAGCCAACAAGCACGCAAGCCAGGTAGGATGGATCTTCGCGTGAGTTGCGCCCCACCTAGGCGGCCGTCGACGGAGGTGGCGTGTCGCAGCACCTTGAGCGCCATGGCCTGGCCCTGGTAGGTGGCCGAGTACAGCGAGGTGTTGCGTGTGCGGTGCAGGTCCTGATGGATGTCCACCAGCTCAGGCCAGCCCTGACCAGCCGCGACCACACACACACACACACGCAAGCGTATATGCACACAAGCTTTATGCCCGGGTTATAAACGAGCTTTCTGCAGCTGCTGACCACAGGCGTGAACTGTCGGCGCAAGCAGGAAGAGCTGAAGACGCGCGGGACCGCGAGCAGGCAACGCAATGGCCTGGGGTGCACGTGGAAGGGCTGCACGGCGCTGTTGCCAGAACGCGCACACACGCGCCAAAACAGTTGCCATGTGCACACTCAGGGGCTAGGCGCCTGGCGTGTGTGCACAGGCAGGATTGCTGTTGTAGAGCCGCCCTGACCGCGGCAGGCCCGTGAGGTGCCTCGTAGTGCGGCATGCTTACACATGCGCGTGCAAGGGCCGTGCGGCAGCCCCGCAAAGCATTGACGCTTGACAGCACAGGCCTCAGCTGCGAAAGAGGCTCACTGGCTCAGTGCAGCGTGGCGGGCTGCCTTCCCAGGTCGGCCCACACACCTTATGAAGTTATCGGACAGCCACTATACCAAGGGCACCGTGAGCGCTGGAGATGCCTTTGGCACAGTGGCTGTCCTATGCTTTAACTGTCTTCCTGCTGCTGCTGACTGCACGCACCTGCAGCTCGCGGCTGGTGTCATCCGCGGGTGCGTCGTCAGCGCTGCCGGTGCCTCGCTCCTGGCCCGCATCCCAGCTGCCGCTGCCGGCGGTGGCGCCGGCGCCACGCACAAGCTCCTCAATCGCCACCAGCCGCTGCTTGTGCACACGCACACGCAAGGATGAAGCAATCCCGGAGGCTTAACACACCCTCATGCGGCTACGTGAGCAGTTGCAGGACATCCCACAGGCAATGTACGCGGGACGGCCAACCATCCAATACATGCATGGCACCTCAAAGCACAGTCCCACCATGCAAAGCCCGTTCCACTTCCACACCTGTGCATTTCCGCTGGTCTGTGCGCCGGAGCTTGTGGCGCCGTGGTGGCCGCCCTCCATGGAGCTCCGGCTGCGGTCAGACTGCACAGCTCACACCAGCATGAACACACACACATACCAGCGTGAATACACGCCATGCTTCAATGCTTGCACTACCGCCAGCAGCTCAGCTTCAGAGCAGTTGCGCCCAGCTGTATTTGAGCTTTCGGCCCTAATAAGCTACAGGGTAGCCATACCGCAGAAGCGCAGCTCCAGCCGCAGCTCTAGGCCAACATCCGAAGCATCGCAGATTACCTAAAATGGCTTGGGAATAATCTGGTAGGCTCAATCAGGTGCGCACATCACGCGTGCTTCACATTGTTGGCATGCCTCATGCCACATAATCTGCCCAGTGCCCTTGAGCAAGTCCGTGTGAGGGACATAAAGAACTTGGGCAAGGGCACTGGGCAGATTATGTGGCCTGAGGCATGCAAGCAAGCATTTGACAATGCGAAGCATGCGGCTGGCACACACCGTATCTGTTATGTGGCCGCCGACAGATCAGCCCAGACACCTCGCTCGCCATGATCAGGTGCAGTTTCCATCCTCACGCACATGCACACTGCACGGCCCCACAGGAAGCACACTGCATGGCCCACGGGCGCCTCATTCTAACACTACCTATGCGAATATGCACCTGGCCCCACGGGAAGTTCGAACACACACACAGGTTTTGGCCCTGAGAAGCCGTGCATGAGCCAGGCTAACACATTCCCCGTAGGGGGCACCCAGAGAAGCCGGCGGTGGCAAGTGTGGTCGTGCAATGCAGTGCAGCAGGCCTGCCCTAAGGTTCTTGTTGCTTGGTGCTACGGTCTCTGGTATGCGCTTGTCTTGGTTTAGTGCTGTACTGCTGTATAACCCGAGGGCGCTGGTGGCGCTCACCAACCAGAGGGGCCCAAGGTGGCAAGCGCGGCAGAGCAGCGCAGTGCAGCGCACGGAGGGCGGTGGTGATGGCGGGGCTCACCATTGACTTTCGCCGCTCCTCCTCCATGAAGCGCGACGGGCTGCGCCGATCCGCCGCCGCACCCTGCGCGTCCAGCGAGGCAGCAGCAAAGGGCGACAACGCCCCCCTGCCACCCGCCGCCCCTGCGCCCACAACCCCGCCCTGCGGCTGCTGCTGCTGCTGCTGCTGCTGCTGCTGCGCACTCTGCCGGTGCGGGCTCTGCTGCTGTGGGGGCGAGGGCGCGCCTACAGACGCCTGCCGCTCGTTCGAGGGCGGTGTATTGGAGTGTACGGCGGATCCTGAGGTCCCCAGGTCCTGAGACGTCGGCCCGCTGGGCCCCGTGAGCATGGTGGCGTGCGATGTGCTGGTGGCGTGACTCGTCACCGTGGTGGTGGTGGTGGTCGTGGTGGCAGTGGCAGCGCAGCCCGCGCCAGGTGCGGGCGTCTCGCTGCCAGTAGGGACACCCTCAAGGCCATTGGGCACCCCGGCATCGTCCGCCTGCTGCTGCTGCTGCTGCTCCTCGGGCGCGGATGTGCGCTGCGGTACCTCCGCAACCGCATCGAGGCTGTCTCGCTGGAACGGCCCGCCGGTAACGCCGCCGCGCACCCCCGGAGCAGGCCGGCCCGCAGCGCCGCTGGCGCTGCCGGCGGCGGCCGAGCCGCCGCTCGCGGAGCGCGCGCGCTGGCGGCCCAGCAGCTTGAGCGAGGCTGAGGAGCGCATGACGCCGGCGGGGAGCTGGTGCTGCTGCTGTGTGTCGGAGCGTGCCGGGGGCGCGGTGGCAGCGCGCGGCGGGGCCCCCGGGTCCTGAGACAGGCTGCAGTACCTGCCACACGCATCGTTGAACCGGCACCGCACACACTGCTAGCCACGCTGTTTGGGTGGATGGCAGGCTTGCACACGACACGCACGACTCCGTTGTTGCAAGCGCATTTCCCATGCATGTTGTCAGCAGGGGTGTGAATCTAATCGCCCTGCAAACCCTGCCGCGACGTGTGCTAGTACCATTGCGCAGCAAATGCAGGCAGTGAGGCAGCCCAACCGCCTGCATGCATGCACGACCAGGGCCGGCCCATGCCCGCTAGGCGATCTCCCGCACACAGCCAACGCAAGTCAGTAAGTCACGCACCCCCCGCTGAGCCTCACCACTCCTTGCGCAGGTCGCCGACGAGCTTGTTGAACACCGCGCGGGACATGTGCTCCGACAGCTCACCCCACGACGCGCGCCCCATCCACGTGTTGATGTCGTACCTTCACCCCACACACACACGCACGCGCACGCATGCCACAGCAAGCGACCCATGGCAGGCCACCAAGTCGTCCCAACGAAGCTCTTTTGCAGGGTGGTGCCTTGTGAGGACCACGGCACACACGCCCCAGCTCACAGGCTTCGCAACACACCAGTGAGAACTGTCAAGTTAATCAGATGGAAGCCTTTGTGCAGGGAATTCCGCCCAGCAGGAGCCAAGCAGCGCATGGAAGCCAGGCGCCAGCCGCAGCACGACGGTCGGCCACGCACCGTGCAAAGACGTAGACGCAGCCCAGCGCGCGGCACTTGTGTATGAGCGGCAGTATGACGAGCGTGCCGGCCGAGGCGGGGCGTGTGTTGTTAAGCGCCAGGTCGCGCGCCACCATGCGGCCGCCGCCAAAGTACACCAGCGCGTCCTTGATGATCATGATGTCGCCGGCCTGCGGTACAGAAAGTACAGCACGGCAGCACAGGTCCAGCAATATGCGGGCTGCGGACAGTACTGCCGCAGCAGTCATGCAAAACCGCATGAACAACACTTTGCGCCACCACCACCACCAATGGTGTGTTCGCACAGGGTGCAACCCTGCACCAGCAACGGTACCAGCTCAAAGCTGCAGTCCAATCCCATGTGGTTGCAGCAATTGAAGAGATCCACGACGGTACGGCAGCGACTTGAGATAAGTGTGGCGGTACTGTGGACTCAGCCAGAGGCAAAGACCCTTTTGTGAGAGGGCTCGCGTACCTCCAACACGCTCATGAGGAGCGTTGAGTCGGTGTCAATCGTGACACGCTCCACCAGCCCGGGATCGTCCAGCTCCAGCGACCGCCTGCAGTACAGGCAGTACAGCCACGGGCGCTGATGCTGCGATGTACAGGAAGCGCGTGACTACAGCAGCCCGCATCCACCGGACGCCTTGCTACTGGCATGCTGTTGCAGGCACAGCAGCTGCAACAGGGTGCACCCCGGGCAATGGCATACGTGTCTGCTCCACGCCGACCACGATAGGCCCGCCTGGAAATGCATGATCGATTGATCAGGGCCCGGTGATGGATGCCGCGGACTCACTCTTTTGTCCCGCTGCTGTGACGCGTGTATCGGTAATTGCTCAGCCGTGACGTGCGTTCCGCGCCTCCTGACGGCGCTCCCGTGAGGCCGTTGAAGTCCTGGCGCGGATGGAGGCCGCTGCTGCCGGCCTGCACACATGCACGCACACCCGTGGCATGCCAATTGTTAATCATTATTTAATGCTATCTTACATGAGGCGCGTGTGGGCCCATGCTTTCCCCAGATCGGGGCTAGCAGACCAGACGAGGCAACGTAGGTAATGGCACGCCGGCACGTCACGCTGTGCTTGCCATTACTGGTAACACATTGCAGGACAATCCAGATGAGAGACCTGTGGATGTCCAGGCTGAGTGGATGTGCAAGCGTCCAAATGCTATCAGCAAAATACAATTTCATTGTGCGTGACTTTGCCATCAGGGATTCACACGCTGCTCCCGTCGAGTGATAGGACCAAACTCGCCGCCGCCGCTTGCCGCCCATAGCTGTGGGTGCAGGTGTTGCGGGTGGCCGCAATGTGTTGGGGAACAACCATCAGGATGGCCATGGCCTTTGTTCCTGATGAGTTCGTGTACATTTGCTGCATCACGGCAACTCCAAACTCTCAACTCACCGAGTCCGGGGTGTCATCGTCATGCTCGGAGAAATCCGCTGCTGGGCCCTGGAGCACCAGTCCTTCAAGCGATGTGTCCAATATGGTGGTGTTCTTGAGGCGCCCCACGCTAGCGGACGGCTGTAGGTGCAACAGGGATCAGGCAAAGACCAGATGCAACGGAGATACGTAAGCAGGAGAACATCACATAAGCAGGAACGTCAACCCATACGCCCGCCTGTGTGCAGGCACACACACACATGCGCCGGCCACCTGCTCATCCGCTCAACCATGCTTGAAATGCATTGCATGCCTGCACTGAATGTCTGGCAACAATCTTGT